>BOPN01005296.1:0-27500 GCA_017312705.2 Penaeus japonicus
AAAGGGAGTGGGAAGGAGAGGGGAAGGGGAGAGGGAAGGGGAGGGGGAATAAGAGGGGAAGGGGATAGGGAACTTCAGAGAAAGGGGAAAGGGAAAGTGAGGGGAAGGGAAGAAGGAACATGAGGGAAAGCAGAGTTGGAAAAGGAAGGAAAGGGGAGAGGGACGTAAGAGAAAGGGGAGAGGGAACATGAGGGGAAGGGGAAAGAGAACGTGAGGGGAGGGGGAGAGGAAAGAGGAGTGGGAGGGGGATGGGCGGGGAAGGGAAGAGGAAAGGGGAGAGGGATAAAGGGAAGAGGTGGGGAAGAGGGCACGTGAGGGGACCGTCAGGAGGAGGAGAGGAAAGGGAAAGGTAGAAAGGAACAGAAAAAGAGAGGGATAAATTGAAGGGAAGGGAAGAGGGAAGGGGAGGGCTAGAGGGAGAGGGAAAGGGACATACCTCACAAAGATCCTCCACGTGCAAAAATAAACATAAAACACTGGAATGAAAAAAGAAGAGATAAATACAGAAGCACAAAACACAACAAAGGAAAAAGATAATTATATAACACAAAAGGCAAACTTACACAACAAAGAAACAACAACATAAAATACAAACAAAACAAGGAAAAGGATGAAGAAAAGAAAATAAGATACAATATATGCAGCAAGAAAAAACGTTACATTTAGCTTTACATGAATTATGAAGGAGTGTATTTGCTTGCGAGTGTCTTAAAGCAAAGCGCGAGGAAGAAGTAATCTATAATGCTTTCATCTTGTTTTTCTCTTTCTTTCTGCTTCTGTTTCGCTCTCTATCTGACTGTCTCTCTGTCTATCTCCCTCACTCTCTCTGACGCATGCGATATGTATGTCTATATTTATAGCTATTTAATCACCTATCTACCTATCTATTTATCTATCTGTATCTATATTTATCTATTTATCTATCTATATATCTACGACATAACTATCAATCTATCAAGCAGTCTTTAAATCCATCCATCCATCCATCCATCTCTCTCTATCTTTCTACATACGCACAGGTCTCTCGCCCCTCCACCAGCAGCAGGCGGCAGCGCCAGCCATCAGCCTAAGAACACCATCTTCATCGTCCTGCTTCGGATGATGATTCTCCGCCACGCCCACTGGAGGCCACGCCCCTCCGCCCCCCACCCCCACCCCCGCCCCCTTACGCCTCTCTTTCCCTCCATCCTTCCCTCGCTCCTCTACTGGCCGACCATCCTAGTTACCCTTCAAAAGACCGGCGGCGAAAAATCGGTCTCCGACACTCCGGCTGCGCTCATTATCGTGTCTCATTCCACAACCTTGTCGCGCCACTAACTCATTCGGATCCCTAGCCTTTGACTCGGACTTGGGCTTCGCATCGCGCGTTGGAAGGTCGCGTGTAAATCCCATTCGCTCTCTGTTTTCTACGTTTCCCCTCCTCTCGGAGCCCCCTTCCCTCCCTATGCACATCCTCTATGAACCACGAACGCAAATGGACCCAACTCATCGCCGGATCATCGAACGCAGTCACATTTGGCAACGGACGCGGCGCGGCGAGTCGGGGGAGAAATCACCGCTTTCGGATAAGTTAGAACCCCTTTGTGCTCTCTAATTGTTAACGCGGCCGCCATTAGACTTAGAGGGCGCGGGTCCCTATCTTTTTTCAGGATTCCTTTGTCGGGTTTTGGGAGCCTCCCTGGAACAAAACTCATCACCGAGCGAGACAAACTTTTCCCTGGAGGTGATTACGGCCGTTTTGCTTTTAGGAGAAGAGGGTTTGAGAGAGTGCGTGTGTCCGTGTTTACATTTATATATATATATATATATATTTATGAATGCTTTGCACCATCGTCGTTAATAAAAAAAGAAACAAAAAATATGTGCCGAAAAAAAATATACAGATACATAAAAATGGAAAAATTAAAAGAACGATGTTGCATCTTTTTCAGGAATTATATATAGGTGCGTGAATATACACATAGGGGACAGTTGGAAATGTTCACATGAGGAAAATGTTTCTTGCTAGCTTTTATCCCCCTGTTCATTAAACGACTCTCGCCTGTTCATTAACCTGTTTTCCTAATTGCCCGTTGATTTCGTGGCTATTATCATTACCATAGGCACCTGTGCATGACCATCACCCGCTGAACGAATGAATAATACCTCGCGCGTGTGCATGTGTGTGGATCTGTATTAACTGACGCATGTTTATGAGTGCATAGATTCACATCTACACACACGTAGACTTGGTAAATACAGGACCGTTTGATGTGTGCATTCCTTTAATGTCATTTTTTAAAACTATATCTAAAGAAAAAAGGAGGATATAAACTTTAGACATGACCGAACCTGGCGAAGGCACAAGGCATAACACAAACAATGTAACAATTCAAAGTGTCCTCTCTCTCTCTCTCTCTCTATCACATGTCTATTCTGTCTGTTACTGTCTTTCTAGCAATCTGCAAGAATAAGAAAGAAATTGTAATTTTATTAGGTTGATCATTTTTATGATAATGATGATGATGATGCTGATGATTATGATGCTGATGCTGCTGATGCTGCTACTGCTGCTGAAGATGATGACGATGAGGGTGATGGCGATGATGATATTGATGCTGCTGCTGATGATAATGATTTTTATGATAATGATGATAATGCTGATGATGAAAATGGTACTGATGAAGATGATGACTATGATGATGATGATAATGATGGTGGTAATGATATTGATGCTGCTGATGAGGATAATAATGGTAGTGAAGATGATGAAATATATGCAGGATATATGTGCTAAACTCTACGGTAAACACCCATTGCATTTCATTTACTCGCTAAAGGTTACCATCAAAATATTAATAAGGATAATAATTGTTGATGATGTTATTAATGATTCTTATGATGATGATGATAATTGTAATGGTAATGATGACGATAATGATGATGATAATGATAATAAAAATGTTAAAAGATATGATAATACTAACAATAGTAATACTGATATTGATGATAATGATAATTATGAGAATAATGTTGATAACGATAGAATATCCAAAGAACAAATAGTTGCTCTATTCGCCATAGGTATCTGGTATTCTATGCAATTTAGAAAAAAAAAAGAAAAAAAATATGATGTTTCTCAGGCTGCTGCTGATCAGAATAGTCCTGATTTATATTTTTTATCATCTTTGGTATTTTTAGAATCGCAACTAGTAGTTGCATTTTTTCTTTCCCCTTTTTCTCTCAATTTCTTTTTATTCTCATATAACGGTAATCAGCGCTTTTAACTATAGTCCTTTTCATTATCAGAATGGTTCTAATTTGTATCTTTATCACCTTTGGTATTTTCTTTCTCTATTCCGTTGAATATAACGATAATCAGCGCATTCAACTATAGTCCTTTTCATTATCAGGATGGTTTTGATATATGTTATCATCGTCTTTAGTATTCTTAGGATGGCATTTGGTATTGATTTGTATTTTAATAATCTTTGGTATTTTTAAGATCATTCTTTATTTTTCCTTCCTTTTCCTTGTTTTCTCTCAATTCCTTTTTGCTCAAATATAAGGCTATCGCTTATAGTTATAATTTTTATTTTCTATCATCTTTGGTATTTTTAGGATCGTATTTAGTAGTTGCATTTTCACCCTTTTTTCTCTCAATTCTTTTTCACTCTAATACAACGATAATCAGCGGATTTAACTATAATCCTTTTCATTATCAAATTGGTTCTAATTTGTATTTTCTTTTTCTCTCAATTATTTTTTGCTCTAATATAACGATAATCATTATATTTAGATATAATCCCTTTCATTATCAAGATGGTTCTAATTTGCATTTTAATCATCTTTGGTATTTTTAGGATCGTTGCTTTTTTTGTTCCCCTTTTTTTCTCTGAATTAATTTTTGTTCTATTATAACGACAATCAGCGTATTTAGTTGTAATCTTTTTCATTATCAGAATAGTTCTAATTTGTATTCTCATCATCTTTCATATTTTTAGGATCGTATTTAGTAGTTGTATTTTTTCCCCCTTTTTCTGTCAATTTCTTCTTACTCCAATATAACAATAATCTGCATATTTAGCTATGATCATTTTAATTATCAAAATAGTTCTAATATGTATTTTAATCATCTTTGGCATTTTTGGGATCATTTTTTTTTCTTTTTACTTTTTCCTTCCCCTTTTTCTCTCAATTCAATTTGCTCTAATATAACGATAATCAAGGCAATTAGTTATAGTCCTTTTAAAAATCATAATGGTTCTAATTGGGATTTTTATCATATTTAGTATTTTTAGGATCGTATTTAATAGTTGTATGTTTTATCATCGTCATTTTTTTTTCTTGCACCTTTTTTCTCGCAATTGCTTTTTCCTTTAATATAACGAAAATCAGCGCATTTAACTGTAATCCGTTTCGTTATCAGAATGCCTCTAAAGTGTAATTTTAAGCATTTTCGTTTTTTTTTCAGGAACATCATTTTTTTTTCTTACAACTTTTTTCCCATAATTGCTTTTTCCTTTAATATAACAAAAATCAATGCATTTCACTGTAATCCGTTTCGTTATCAGAATGGCTCTAACGTGTATTTTAAGCATTTTCGTTTTTTTTTTTCAGGATCGTCATTTTTTTTCTTGCACCTTTTTTCTCGCAATTGCTTTTTCCTTTAATATAACGAAAATCAGCGCATTTAACTGTAATCTGTTTCGTTATCAGAATGCCTCTAACGTGTATTTTAAGCATTTTCGGTTTTTTTTTCAGGATCGTCATTTTTTTTTTTCTTGCACCTTTTTTTCTCGCAATTGCTTTTTCCTTTAATATAACAAAAATCAGTGCATTTAACTGTAATCCGTTTCGTTATCAGAATGGCTCTAACGTGTATTTTAAGCATTTTTTTTTTTTTTTTTTAGGATCGTCATTTGTTTTTTTTTCTTGCACCTTTTTTCTCGCAATTGCTTTTTCCTTTAATATAACGAAAATCAGCGCATTTAACTGTAATCTGTTTCATTATGAGAATACCTGTAACGTGTATTTTGAGCCTTTTTTTCAGGATCGTAAATAATACTTTTTTTTTCTTGCACCTTTTTTCTCGCAATTGCTTTTTCCTTTAATATAAAGAAAATCAGCGCATTTAACTGTAAACCGTTTCGTTATCAGAATGGCTCTAACGTGTATTTTAAGCATTTTTTTTTTTTTTTCAGGATCGTCATTTTTTTTTCTTGCACCTTTTTTCTCGCAATTGCTTTTTCCTTTAATATAACGAAAATCAGCGCATTTAACTGTAATCCGTTTCGTTATCAGAATGCCTCTAACGTGTATTTTAAGCATTTTCGTTTTTTTTTTTTCAGGAACATCATTTTTTTTTCTAATATAACGATAATCAAGGCAATTAGTTATAGTCCTTTTAAAAATCATAATGGTTCTAATTGGGATTTTTATCATATTTAGTATTTTTAGGATCGTATTTAATAGTTGTATGCTTTATCATCGTCATTTTTTTTTCTTGCACCTTTTTTTCTCGCAATTGCTTTTTCCTTTAACATAACGAAAATCAGCGCATTTAACTGTAATCCGTTTCGTTATCAGAATGCCTCTAAAGTGTAATTTTAAGCATTTTCGTTTTTTTTTTTCAGGAACATCATTTTTTTTTCTTACAACTTTTTTCCCATAATTGCTTTTTCCTTTAATATAACAAAAATCAATGCATTTCACTGTAATCCGTTTTGTTATCAGAATGGCTCTAACGTGTATTTTAAGCATTTTCGTTTTTTTTTCAGGATCGTCATTTTTTTTCTTGCACCTTTTTTCTCGCAATTGCTTTTTCCTTTAATATAACGAAAATCAACGCATTTAACTGTAATCTGTTTCGTTATCAGAATGCCTCTAACGTGTATTTTAAGCATTTTCGGGTTTTTTTCAGGATAGTCATTTATTTTTTCTTGCATTTTTTTTTCTCGCAATTGCTCTTTCCTTTAATATAACGAAAATCAGTGCATTTAACTGTAATACGTTTCATTATCAGAATGCCTCTAACGTGTATATTAAGGATATTCGTTTTTTTTCAGGATCGTCATTTTTTTTTTCTTGCACCTTTTTTCTCGCAATTGCTAATATAACGAAAATTAGCGCATTTAACTGCAATCCGTTTAGTTATCAGAATGCCTCTAACGTGTATTTTGAGCATTTTCGTGTTTTTTTTTCAGGATCGTCATTTTTTTTTCTTGCACCTTTTTTCTCGCAATTGCTTTTTCCTTTAATATAACGAAAATCAGCGCATTTAACTGTAATCCGTTTCGTTATCAGAATGCCTCTAACGTGTATTTTAAGCATTTTCGTTTTTTTTTTCAGGATCGTCATTTTTTTTTCTTGCACCTTTTTTCTCGCAATTGCTTTTTCCTTTAATATAACAAAAATCAGTGCATTTAACTGTAATCTGTTTCGTTATCAGAATGCCTCTAACGTGTATTTTAAGCATTTTAGGGTTTTTTTCAGGATCGTCATTTTTTTTTTTTTCTTGCACCTTTTTTCTCGCAATTGCTTTTTCCTTTGATATAACGAAAATCAGCGCATTTAACTGTAATCCGTTTCGTTATCAGAATGCCTGTATCGTGAATTTTAAGCATTCTTATTTTTTTCAGGATCGTCATTTTCTTTTTTCTTGCACCTTTTTTCTCGCAATTGCTTTTTCCTTTAATATAACGAAAATCAGTGCATTTAACTGTAATCCGTTTCGTTATCAGAATGGCTCTAACGTGTATTTTAAGCATTTTCGTTTTTTTTTCAGGATCGTCATTTTTTTTCTTGCACTTTTTTTCTCGCAATTGCTTTTTCCTTTAATATAACGAAAATCAGCGCATTTAACTGTAATCCGTTTCGTTATCAGAATGCCTCTAAAGTGTAATTTTAAGCATTTTCGTTTTTTTTTTCAGGAACATCATTTTTTTTTCTTACAACTTTTTTCCCATAATTGCTTTTTCCTTTAATATAACAAAAATCAATGCATTTCACTGTAATCCGTTTTGCTATCAGAATGGCTCTAACGTGTATTTTAAGCATTTTCGTTTTTTTTTTCAGGATCGTCATTTTTTTTCCTTGCACCTTTTTTCTCGCAATTCCTTTTTCCTTTAATATAACGAAAATCAACGCATTTAACTATAATCTGTTTCGTTATCAGAATGCCTCTAACGTGTATTTTAAGCATTTTCGGGTTTTTTTCAGGATAGTCATTTATTTTTTTCTTGCATTTTTTTTTCTCGCAATTGCTCTTTCCTTTAATATAACGAAAATCAGTGCATTTAACTGTAATACGTTTCATTATCAGAATGCCTCTAACGTGTATATTAAGGATATTCGTTTTTTTTCAGGATCGTCATTTTTTTTTCTTGCACCTTTTTTCTCGCAATTGCTAATATAACGAAAATTAGCGCATTTAACTGCAATCCGTTTAGTTATCAGAATGCCTCTAACGTGTATTTTGAGCATTTTCGTGTTTTTTTTTCAGGATCGTCATTTTTTTTTCTTGCACCTTTTTTCTCACAATTACTTTTTCCTTTAATATAACAAAAATCAGTGCATTTAACAGTAATCCGTTTCGTTATCAGAATGGCTCTAACGTGTATTTTAAGCATTTTCGGTTTTTTTTTCAGGATCCTCATTTTTTTTTCTTGCACCTTTTTTCTCGCAATTGCTTTTTCCTTTAATATAACGAAAATCAGCGCATTTAACTATAATCTGTTTCGTTATCAGAATGCCTCTAACGTGTATTTTAAGCATTTTCGGTTTTTTTTCAGGATCGTCATTTTTTTCTTGCAATTGCTTTTTCCTTTAATATAACGAAAATCAGTGCATTTAACTGTAATCTGTTTCGTTATTAGATGGCTCTAACGTGTATTTTAAGCATTTTCGTTTTTTTTTTCAGGATCGCCATTTTTTTTTCTTGCACCTTTTTTCTCGCAATATCTTTTTCCTCTAATGTAACGAAAATCAGCGCATTTAACTGTAATCCGTTTCGTTATCAGAATGCCTCTAACGTGTATTTTAAGCATTTTCAGTTTTTTTTTCAGGATCGTCATTTTTTTTTCTTCACCTTTTTTCTCGCAATTGCTTTTTCCTTTAATATAACGAAAATCAGCGCATTTACGTGTAATCTGTTTCGTTATCAGAATGCCTCTAACGTGTATTTTAAGCATTTTCATGTTTTTTTTTTCAGGATCGTCATTTTTTTTTCTTACACCTTTTTTCTCGCAATTGCTTTTTCCTTTACTATAACAAAAAATCAGCGCATTTAACTGT
This sequence comes from Penaeus japonicus, assembly GCA_017312705.2. NCBI lineage: Eukaryota > Metazoa > Arthropoda > Malacostraca > Decapoda > Penaeidae > Penaeus > Penaeus japonicus. The sequence goes on from BOPN01005296.1 coordinate 8,275, forward strand.
AATCCGTTTCGTTATCAGAATGCCTCTAACGTGTATTTTAAGCATTTTCGGTTTTTTTTCAGGATCGTCATTTTTTTTTCTTGCACCTTTTTTCTCGCAATTGCTTTTTTTCTTTAATATAGCAAAAATCAGTGCATTTAACTGTAATCCGTTTCGTTATCAGAATGGCTCTAACGTGTATTTTAAGCATTTTCGTTTTTTTTCAGGATCGTCATTTTTTTTTCCTTGCACCTTTTTTCTCGCAATTCCTTTTTCCTTTAATATAACGAAAATCAGCGCATTTAACTGTAATCTGTTTCGTTATCAGAATGCCTCTAACGTGTATTTTAAGCATTTTCGTTTTTTTTCAGGATCGTCATTTTTTTTCTTGCACCTTTTTTCTCGCAATTGCTTTTTTCCTTTAATATAACGAAAATCAGATCATTTAACTCGAATCCGTTTCGTTATCAGAATCCCTCTAACGTCTATTTTCAGCATTTTCGTTTCTTTTTCAGGATCGTCATTTTCTTTTCTTGCACCTTTTTTCTCGCAATTGCTTTTTCCTTTAATATAACAAAAATCAGTGCATTTAACTGTAATCCGTTTCGTTATCAGAATGCGTCTAACGTGTATTTTAAACATTTTCGGTTTTTTTTTCAGGATAGTCATTTTTTTTGCATCTTTTTTGTCGCAATTGCTTTTTCCTTTAATATAACGAAAATTAGCGCATTTAACTGTAATCCGTTTCGTTATCAGAATGCCTCTAACGTGTATTTTAAGCATTTTCGTTTTTTTTTCAGGATCGTCATTTTTTTTTCTTGCACCTTTTTTCTCGCAATTGCTTTTTCCTTTAATATAACGAAAATCAGCGCATTTAACTGTAATCTGTTTTGTTATCAGAATGCCTCTAACGGTTATTTTAAGCATTTTCGGTTTTTTTTTTAGGATCGTCATTTTTTTTTTTTTTTCCTTTTTTCTCGCAATTGCTTTTTCCTTTAATATAACGAAAATCAGCGCATTTAACTGTAATCTGTTTTGTTATCAGAATGCCTCTAACGGTTATTTTAAGCATTTTCCGTTTTTTCTCAGGATCGTCATTTTTTTTTTCTTGCACTTTTTTTCTCGCAATTGCTTTTTCCTTTAATATAACGAAAATCAGCGCATTTAACTGTAATCCGTTTCGTTATCAGAATGCCTCTAACGTGTATTTTAAGCATTTTCGGTTTTTTTTCAGGATCGTCATTTTTTTTTCTTGCACCTTTTTTCTCGCAATTGCTTTTTCCTTTAATATAACGAAAATCAGCGCATTTAACTGTAATCCGTTTCGTTATCAGAATGGCTCTAACGTGTATTTTAAGCATTTTTCGTTTTTTTCAGGATCGTCATTTTTTTTTTCTTGCACCTTTTTTCTCGCAATTGCTTTTTCCTTTAATATAACGAAAATCAGCGCATTTAACTGTAATCTGTTTCGTAATCAAAATGCCTCTAACGTGTATTTGGAGCATTTTCATTTTTTTTTCAGGATCGTGATTTTTTTTTCTTGCAACTTTTTTCTCGCAATTGCTTTTTTCCTTTAATATAACGAAAATCAGATCATTTAACTCGAATCCGTTTCGTTATCAGAATCCCTCTAACGTCTATTTTCAGCATTTTCGTTTCTTTTTCAGGATCGTCATTTTCTTTTCTTGCACCTTTTTTCTCGCAATTGCTTTTTCCTTTAATATAACAAAAATCAGTGCATTTAACTGTAATCCGTTTCGTTATCAGAATGCGTCTAACGTGTATTTTAAACATTTTCGTTTTTTTTTCAGGATAGTCATTTTTTTTGCATCTTTTTTGTCGCAATTGCTTTTTCCTTTAATATAACGAAAATTAGCGCATTTAACTGTAATCCGTTTCGTTATCAGAATGCCTCTAACGTGTATTTTAAGCATTTTCGTTTTTTTTTCAGGATCGTCATTTTTTTTTCTTGCACCTTTTTTCTCGCAATTGCTTTTTTCTTTAATATAACGAAAATCAGCGCATTTAACTGTAATCTGTTTCGTTATCAGAATGCCTCTAATGTGTATTTTAAACATTTTCGTTTTTTTTTATGATCGTCATTTTTTTTTTGCACCTTTTTTCTCGCAATTGCTTTTTCCTTTAATATAACGAAAATCAGCGCATTTAACTGTAATCCGTTTCGTTATCAGAATGCCTCTAACGTGTATTTTAAGCATTTTCGGTTTTTTTTTCAGGATCGTCATTTTTTTTTTCTTGCACCTTTTTTTCTCGCAATTGCTTTTTCCTTTAATATAACGAAAATCAGCGCATTTAACTGTAATCCGTTTCGTTATCAGAATGCCTCTAACGTGTATTTTAAGCATTTTCGGTTTTTTTTTCAGGATCGTCATTTTTTTTTCTTGCACCTTTTTTCTCGCAATTGCTTTTTCCTTTAATATAACGAAAATCAGCGCATTTAACTGTAATCCGTTTCGTTATCAGAATGCCTCTAACGTGTATTTTAAGCATTTTCGTTTTTTTTTCAGGATCGTCATTTTTTTTTCTTGCACCTTTTTTCTCGCAATTGATTTTTCCTTTAATATAACAAAAATCAGTGCATTTAACTGTAATCCGTTTCGTTATCAGAATGGCTCTAACGTGTATTTTAAGCATTTTCGTTTTTTTTTCAGGATCGTCATTTTTTTTTTTCTTGCACCTTTTTTCTCGCAATTGCTTTTTCCTTTAATATAACGAAAATCAGCGCATTTAACTGTAATCCGTTTCGTTATCAGAATGCCTGTATCGTGAATTTTAAGCATTCTTATTTTTTTCAGGATCGTCATTTTCTTTTTTCTTGCACCTTTTTTCTCGCAATTGCTTTTTCCTTTAATATAACAAAAATCAGAGCATTTAACTGTAATCCGTTTCGTTATCAGAATGGCTCTAACGTGTATTTTCAGCATTTTCGTTTTTTTTCAGGATCGTCATTTTTTTTTTTTCTTGCACCTTTTTTTTCGCAATTGCTTTTTCCTTTAATATAACTAAAATCAGCGCTTTTAACTGTAATCCGTTTCGTTATCAGAATGCCTGTATCGTGAATTTTAAGTATTCTTATCTTTTTCAGGATCGTCATTTTTTTTCTTGCACTTTTTTTCTCGCAATTGCTTTTTCCTTTAAAATAACGAAAATCAGCGCTTTTAACTGTAATCCGTTTCGTTATCAGAATGCCTCTAACGTGTAATTTAAGCATTTTCGTTTTTTTTTCATGATCGTCATTGTTTTTTTCTTGCACCTTATTTCTCGCAATTGCTTTTTCCCTTAATATAACGAAAATCAGTTCATTTAACTGTAATCCGTTTCGTTAACAGAATACCTCGAACGTGTATTTAAAGTATTTTCGTTTATTTTTTCAGGATCGTCATTTTTTTTTCCTGCACCTTTTTCTAGCAATTTCTTTTTCTCTTAATATAACAAAAATCAGTGCACTTAACTGTAATCCGTTTCGTTATCAGAATGCCTCTAACGTGTATTTTAAGCATTTTCGTTTTTTTTTCAGGATCGTCATTTTTTTTTCTTGCACCTTTTTTCTCGCAATTGCTTTTTCCTTTAATATAACGAAAATCAGCGCTTTTAACTGTAATCCGTTTCGTTATCAGAATGCCTCTAACGTGTATTTTAAGTATTTTCTGTTTTTTTTTCAGGATCGTCATATTTCATTTTTCTTGCACCTTTTTTCTCGCAATTGCTTTTTCCTTTAATACAACAAAAGTCAGCGCATTGAACTGTAATCCGTTTCGTTATCAGAATGCCTCTAACGTGTATTTTAAGCATTTTTTTTTTCAGGATCGTTATTTTTTTTCTTGTACCTTTTTTCTCACAATTGCTTTTTTCTTTAATATAACGAAAATCAGGGCATTTATCTGTAATCCGTTTCGTTATCAGAATACCTCTAACGTGTATTTTAAGCATTTTCGTTTTTTTTTTCAGGATAGTCATTTTTTTTTCTTGCACCTTTTTTCTCGCAATTGCTTTTTCCTTTAATATAACAAAAATCAATGCATTTAACTGTAATCCGTTTCGTTATCGGAATGGCTCTAACGTTTATTTTAAGCATTTTCGTTTTTTTTCAGGATCGTCCTTTTTTTCTTGCACCTTTTTTCTCGCAATTGCTTTTTCCTTTAATATAACGAAAATCAGCGCATTAAACTGTAATCCGTTTCGTTATCAGAATGGCTCTAACGTGTATTTTAAGCATTTTTTTTTTCAGGATCGTCATTTTTTTTTCTTGCACATCTTTTCTCGCAATATCATTTTCCTTTAATATAACTAAAATCAGCGCATTTAACTGTAATCTGTTTCGTTATCAGAATGCCTCTAACGTGTATTTTAAGCATTTTTTTTTCAGGATCGTCATTTTTTTTCTTGCACCTTTTTGCTCGCAATTGCTTTTTCCTTTAATATAACAAAAATCAGTGCATTTAACTGTAATTCGTTTCGTTATCAGAATGCCTCTAACGTATATTTTCAGAATTTGCGTTTTTTTCAGGATCGTCAATTTTTTTTCTTCACCTTTTTTCTCGCAATTGCTTTTTCCTTAAATATAACGAAAATCAGCGCATTTAACCTTAATTCGTTTCGTTATCAGAATGCCTCTAACGTGTATTTTAAGCACTTTTTTTTCAGGATCGTCATTTTTTTTTCTTGAATATTTTTTCTCACAATTGTTTTTTCCTTTAATATAACAAATATTAGTGCATTTAACTGTAATCCGTTTCGTTATGAGAATGGTTCTAACGTGTATTTTAAGCATTTTCGGTTTTTTTTTTCTTGAACTTTTTTCTCGCAATTGCTTTTTCCTTTAATATAACGAAAATAAGCGAAGTTAACTGTAATCCGTTTCGTTATCAGAATGCCGCTAACGTGTATTTTAAGCAGTTTCGAGTTTTTTTCAGGATCGTCATTTTTTTTCTTGCACCTTTTTCTTGCAATTGCTTTTTCCTTTGATATAACAAAAATCAGTGCATTTAACCTTAATCCGTTTCGTTATCAGAATGGCTCTAAAGTGTATTTTAAGCATTTTCGTTTTTTTTTCAGGATCGTCATTTTTTTTTCTTGCACCTTTTTTCTCGCAATTTCTTTTTCCTTTAATATAAAGAAAATTAGAGCATTTAACTGTAATCTGTTTCGTTATCAGAATGCATCTAACGTGTATTTTAAGTATTTTCGGGTTATTTTCAGGTCGTCATTATTTTTTCTTGCACCTTTTTTCTCGCAATTGCTTTTTCCTATAATATAACGAAAATCAGTGCATTTAACTGTAATCCGTTTCGTTATCAGAATGCCTCTAACGTGTATTTTGAGCATTTTCGGTTTTTTTTTCAGGATCGTCATTTTTTTTTTCTTTCACCTTTTTTTCTCGCAATTGCTTTTTCTTTTAATATAACGAAAATCAGTGCATTTAACTGTAATCCGTTTCGTTATCAGAATGTGTATTTTAAGCATTTTCGTTTTTTTTTCAGGATCGTCGTTTTTTTTCCTTTAATATAACTAAAATCGGCGCATTTATCGTGTCTCTAACGTGTATTTACACGTTAGAGGCATTCTAATAACGAAACGGATTACAGTTAAATGCGCTGATTTTCGTTATATTAAAGGAAAAGGCAATTGCGAGAAAAAAGGTGCAAGGAACAAAAAAATGACGATTTTGAAAAAAAAAACGAAAATGCTTAAAATACACGTTAGAGCCATTCTGATAACGAAACGGATTACAGTTAAATGCACTGATTTTCGTTATATTAAAGGAAAAAGCAATTACGAGAAAAAAGGTGAAAGAAATAAAAAGGACGATCCTGAAAAAAAAAACGAAAATGCTTTAAATACACGTTAGAGCCATTCTGATAACGAAACGGATTACAGTTAAATGCACTGATTATTGTTATATTAAAGGAAAAAGCAATTGCGAGAAAAAAGGTGAAAGAAAAAAAAATGACGACCCTGAAAAAAAAACGAAAATGCTTAAAATACACGTTAGAGCCATTCTGATAACGAAACAGATTATAGTTAAATGCACTGATTTTCGTTATATTAAAGGAAAAAGCAATTACGAGAAAAAAGGTGTAAGAAAATAAAAATGTAGATAATGGAAAAAAAAAGAAAAATCTTAAAAACACGTTAGAACTATTTTGATAATGAAACGGATTACAGTTAAATACGCTTATATTCGTTATACTAAAGGAATACATACGATCTTTAAAAAAAAATGCTTAAATTACACGTTATAACCATTCTGATAACGAAACGGATTACAGTTAAATGCGCTTATTTTTGTTATATTAAAGGAAAAAGTAATTGCGAGAAAAAGGGTGGTAGAAAAAAAATGCAAGTAATATATACGATTTTGAAAAAAAAAATGCTTAAGATACACCTTAGAACCTTTATGATAATGAAACCGATTACAGTTAGATGCGCTGATATTCGTTATATAAAAGGAAAAAGTAATTGCGAAAAAAAAGTGCAAGAAAAAAAAGATGCACGATCCTGAAAATAAAATGCTTAAAATACACGTTAGAGCCATTCTGATAATGAAACGGATTACATTTAAATGCACTGATTTTCATTATATTAAAGGAAAAGGCAATTTCGAGAAAAAGGGTGGAAGAAAAAAAATGCAAGTAATATATACGATTTTGAAAAAAATGCTTAAGATACACCTTTATGATAATGAAACCGATTACAGTTAAATGCGCTGATATTCGTTATATAAAAGGAAAAAGTAATTGCGAAAAAAAAGTGCAAGAAAAAAAAGATGCACGATCCTGAAAAAAATAAACTAATTTTTTTTAAAATACACGTTAGAGACATTCTGATCATGAAACGGATTACATTTAAATGCGCTGATTTTCGTTAGATTATAGGAAAAGGCAATTGCGACAAAAAGGCAGCAAGAAAAAAAAATGAATATGCAAGTAATATAGACGATCTTGAAAAGAAAAAAAAATTGCTTAAAATACACCTTAGAACCATTCTGATAATGAAACGGATTACAGTTAAATGCGGTGATTTTCGTTATATTAAAGGAAAAGGCAATTCCGATGAAAAGGGTGCAAGAAAAAAATGCAAGTAATTTATACGATCTTGAAAAAATGCTTAAAATACACGTTATAGCCATTTCGATAATGAAATATCAGAATGGTTCTAACGTGCATTTTAATCATTTTTGGCTTTTTTCAGGATCGTGCATTTTTTTTTCCTGCACATTTTTTCTCGCAATCCATTTTTCCTTTAATATGCCGAAAATAAGCGCATTTAACTGTAATCCGTTTCATTATCAAAATGGCCCCAACGTGTATTCTAAGCATTTTTGTTTTTTTTTCATGATCGTGCATTTTTTTTCATGCATCTTTTTTCTCGCAATTGCTTTTTCCTTTAATATAACGAACATCAGCGCATTTAATTCTAATCCGTTTCATTAACAGTATATCTGTAACGTGTGTTTTAAGCATTTTTGGCTTTTTTTTCAGGATAATGTATTTCTTTTTTCTTGCACCTTTTTTCTCGCAATTGCTTTTTCATTTAATATAACGAAAATTAGCGCATTTAACTGTAATCCGTTTCATTATCAGAATGGCTCTAACGTGTATTTTAAGCATTTTTGGCTTTTTTCAGGATCGTGCATTTTTTTTTCCTTTAATATGCCGAAAATAAGCGCATTTAACTGTAATCCGTTTCATTATCAGAATGGCTCTAACGTGTATTTTAAGCATTTTTGGCTGTTTTTCAGGAACGTGCATTTTTTTTCTTGCACCTTTTTTCTCGGAATTACTTTTTCCTTTAATATAACGAAAATCAGCGCATTTAACTGTAATCCGTTTCATTATCAGAATGGCTCTAACGTGTATTTTAAGCATTTTTGGCTGTTTTTCAGGATGGTGCCTTTTTTTTCTTGCACCTTTCTTCTCGCAATTGCTTTTTCCTTTAATATAACGAATATCAGCAAATTTAACTGTAATCCGTTTCATTATCAAAATGGCCCTAATGTGTATTTTCAGCATATTTGGCTTTTTTCAGCATGCATTTTTTTTCTTGCACCTTTTTTCTCGCAATTGCTTTTTTCCTTTGATATAACGAAAATCTGCGCATTTAACTGTAATCCGTTTCATTATCAGAATGGCTCAAACGTGTATTTTAAGCATTTTCTGTTTTTTTCAGGAACGTGCTTTTTTTTTCTTTTTTTTTTTTCTTCCACGTTTTCTCTCGGAATTGCTTTTTCTCATTTAATAGAACGAAAATAAGCTCATTTAACTGTAATCCGTGTTATTATCAGAATGGCTCTAACGTGTATTTTAAACATTTTTGGCTTTTTTCAGGATCGATTTTTTTTTCTTGCACCTATTTTAATTGCTTTTTCCTTTTATATAACGAATATCAGGGAATTTAACTGTAATCAATTCATTATCAGAAAAGCTCTGACGTGTATTTTAAGCATTTTTGGCTTTTTTTCAGGATCGAGCAATTTTTTTTTTCCTGCACCTATTTTCTCGGAATTGCTCTTTCATTTAATATAACGAAAATCACCGCGTTTAACTGTAATCCGTTTCGTTATCAGAATGGCTCTAACGTGTATTTTAAGCATTTTTCGCCTTTTTTCAGTATCGTGATTTTTTTTTTCTTGCATCTTTTTTCTCGCAATTGCTGTTTCCTTTGTTAAACCTAAAATCAGCGCATTTAATCCATTTCATTATCAGAATGGCTCTAACGTGTATTTAAAGCATTTCTTGCATTTCTTTTTTTTCTTGCACCTTTTTTCTCGCAATTGATTTGCCTTTAATATAACGAAAATCCCCGCATTTAACTGTAATCCGTTTCATTAACAGAATGGCTCTAACGTGTATTTTAAGCATTTTTGGCTTTTTTTCAGGAGCGTGCATTTATTTTTTTGCACATTTTTTCTCGTTTTCTTTAATATAACGAAAATCAGCGCATTTAACTGTAATCCATTTTATTATCAGAATGGCTCTACCGTGTATTTTAAGCATTTTTGGCTTTTTTTCAGTATCGTGCATTTTTTTTCTTGCACCTTTTTTTCTCGCAATTGCTTTTTCCTTTGATATAACGAAAATCAGCGTATTTAACTGTAATCAGTTTCATGATCAACATGGCGCTAACGTGTATTTAATGCATATTTCGTTATTTTTTTCAGGATCATGCATTTTTTTTTCTTGCACCTTTTTTCTCGAAATAGCTTTTTCCTTTAATATAACGAAAACCAGCGCATTTAACTGTAATCCGTTTCATTATCAGAATGGCTCTAACGTATATTTTAAATATTTTTTGCTTTTTTCAGGATCGTGCATTTTTTTTTCTTGCACCTTTCTTCTCGCAATTACTTTGTCCTTTAATATAACGAAAATCAGCGCATTTAACTGTAATCCGTTTCATTATCAGAATGGCTCGAACGTGTATTTTAAGCATTTTTGGCATTTTTTCAGGATCGCGCATTTTTTTTTCTTGCACCTTTCTTCTCGCAATTGCTTTTTCCTTTGATATAACGAAAGTCAGCGAATTTAACTGTAATTCGTTTCATTATCAGAATGGCTCTAACGTGTTTTTTAAGCATTTTTTGCTTTTTTTTCGGGATCGTGCATTTTTTTTCTTGCATCTTTTTCTTGCAATTGCTTTTTCCTTTAATATAATGATCAGCGCATTTACCTGTAATATCTTTCATTATCAGAATGGCTCTAACGTGTATATTAAGCATTTTTCGCTTTTTTTCAGTATTGTGATTTTTTTTTCTTGCACCTTTTTTCTCGCAATTGCTGTTTCCTTTGATAAACCGAAAATCAGTGCATTTAACTGTAATCCGTTTCGTTATCAGAATGGCTGTAACGTGTATTTAAGCATTTTCGTTTTTTTTTTTTTTTTTTTTTTTTTTTTTTTTTTTTGAAGATCGTCATTTTTTTTCTTGCACCTTTTTTCTCGGAATTGGTTTTTCCTTTAATATAACGAAAATCAGCGCATTTAACTGTAATCCGTTTCATTATCAGAATGTCTCTAACGTGTATCTTAAGGATTTTTCGCTTTTTTTCGGGATCGTGTATTTTTTCTTGCACCTTTTATCTCGTAATTGCTTTTTCCTTAAATATAACGAAAATCAGCGCATTTACTTTTAATCCGTTTGATTATCAGAATGGCTTTAATGTGTGTTTTAAGTATTTTTGGCGTTTTTTCAGGATCGTGCATTTTTTTTTCTTGCACCTTTTTTCTCGCAATTGCTTTTTCCTTTAATATAATGAAAATCAGCGCATTTAACTGTAATCCATTTCATTATCAGAATGGATCTAATGTGTATTTTAAGGATTTTTTTTTTTTTTTTTTTAGGATCGTGCATTTTTTTTCTTGCACCTTTTTTCTCGCAATTGTTTTTTTCTTTAATATAACAATGCTAAAGATACCATTTAATTCGCTGATGATCGTTATATTATAGCAAAAAGGAATTGAGAGAAAAAAGGGGACATCAAAAAAAAAAAAAAAGCTAAATATATACACATCTCCCGAAAATACCAAATATGCTAAAAATACTCATCTTAACCCTTTTGATAACGAAAAGGAGTACAGTTATATGCGGCGATGATCGTTATATTATAGCAAAAAGGAAGTGAGAGAAAAAGGGGACATCCAAAAAAAAATAAAAATAAAAACTTTTTGCTATAATATAACGATCATCAGCGCATTTAATTGTACTCCTTTTCGTTATCAAAAGGGTTAAGATGGGTATTTTTAGCATCTTTGTTATTATCGGGAGATGTGTATATATTTAGGATTTTTTTTTTTTTTTTGGATATCCCCTTTGTTCTCTCAATTCCTTTTTGCTATAATATAACGATCATCAGTGCATTTAACTGTACTCCTTTGCATTATCAGAACGGCTCTAACGTGTATTCTAAGCATTTTTGGTATTTTCGTGAGATTCGTATATATTTATCTTTTTTTTCCCCTTTTTCTCTCAATTCCTTTTTGCTATAATATAACGATAATCAGCGCATTTAACTGTCCTCCTTTACATTATCAGCATGGCTCTAACGTGTATTTTAAGCATTTTTGGTATTTTCGGGAGATTCGTATCTATTTATCATTTCTTCTTTTCCCGCTTTTTTCTCTCAATTCCTTTTTGCTATAATATAATGATAATCAGTGCATTTAACTCTACTCCTTATCGTTATCAAAATGGTTAAAATAGGTCATTTTATCATCTTTGGTGTTTTTGGTAATATTATTTTTATTTTTTATCCCCCTTTTTCTATCTTTTATGTTTTGCTCTAATATAACGAAAATCAGCGTATTTTGCTATAATCCTTTGCATTATCAGAATGGCTCGAACGTGTGTTTAAAGCATTTTTGGTATTTTCGGGAGATTTGTATATATTTATCATTTTTTTTATTTCCCCTTTTTTCTCTCTATTACTTTTTGCATAATATAACGATAATCAGTGCATTTAACTGTACTCCTTTTCGTTATCAAAATGGTTAAAATGGGTATTTTTAGCATCTTTGGTATTCTTAATAGTAACATTATTATCCCCTCCCCCCTTTTTTTCTCTAATTTATTTTTTGCTCCAATATAACGATAATCTAGCTATAATCCTTTATCAGAATGGCTCTAACGTGTATCTTAAGCCTTTTTTTGGGGGGGTTGGGGGAGGAGATTTTTTATATATTTAAGTTTTTTTATTTCCCCCTTTTTCTCTAAAGTCCTTTCCTGTATAATATAACGATAATCAGCACATTTAACTGTTCTCCTTTTCGTTATGAAAATGGTTAAAATATGTTTTTTCAACATCTATGGTATTTTTGGTGGAATCATTATTTTTTCCCCCTTTTTTCTCTCATTTATGTTTTTCTCTCATATAATGCTAATCAGCGTATTTAGCTATTATCCTTTTTACATTATCAGAATGGCTCTAGCATCTTAAGCATCTTTGGTATTTTCGGGAGATTTGTATATATTTATCATTTTTTTTATTTCCCCTTTTTTCTCTCAATTCCTTTTTGCTATAATATAACTATAATCAGCGCATTTAACTGTACTCCTTTTACTAGGTATTTTTAGCAGTTTTGTATTTTTGTAGTATCATTATTATTGCTATAATATAAACGATAATCAGCGTATTTAGCTATATTCTCCTTTGCATTATCAGAATAGCTCTAACTTGTATTTTAATCATTTTTGGTATTTTCGGGAGATTTGTATATATTGTTAATTTTTCTTATTTCCCTTTTTTCCTCTCAATTCCTTTTTGCTATAATATAACGATCATCAGCGCATTTAACTGTACTCCTTTTCGTTATCAAAATGGTTAAAATACGTATTTTTAGCATCTGCAAAAAAATAAATGCACGCTCCTGAAAAAAAGCCAAAAATGCTTAAAATACACGTTAGAGCCATTCTGTTAATGAAACGGATTACAGTTAAATGCGGGGATTTTCGTTATACTAAAGGCAAATCATTTGCGAGAAAAAGGTGCAAGAAAAAAAAAGAAATGCAAGAGTCTGAAAAAAAAACAAGAAATGCTTTAAATACACGTTAGAGCCATTCTGATAATGAAATGGATTAAATGCGCTGATTTTAGGTTTAACAAAGGAAACAGCAATTGCGAGAAAAAAGATGCAAGAAAAAAAAATCACGATACTGAAAAAAGGCGAAAAATGCTTAAAATACACGTTAGAGCCATTCTGATAATGAAACGGATTACAGTTAAATGCGCTGATTTTCGTTATATTAAATGAAAGAGCAATTCCGAGAAAATAGGTGCAGGAAAAAAAAATTGCTCGATCCTGAAAAAAAGCCAAAAATGCTTAAAATACACGTCAGAGCTTTTCTGATAATGAATTGATTACAGTTAAATTCCCTGATATTCGTTATATAAAAGGAAAAAGCAATTAAAATAGGTGCAAGAAAAAAAAATCGATCCTGAAAAAAGCCAAAAATGTTTAAAATACACGTTAGAGCCATTCTGATAATAACACGGATTACAGTTAAATGAGCTTATTTTCGTTCTATTAAATGAGAAAAAGCAATTCCGAGAGAAAAAAAAAAAGAAAAAAAAAAAAGAAAAAAAAGCACGTTCCTGAAAAAAAAACAGAAAATGCTTAAAATACACGTTTGAGCCATTCTGATAATGAAACGGATTACAGTTAAATGCGCAGATTTTCGTTATATCAAAGGAAAAAAGCAATTGCGAGAAAAAAGGTGCAAGAAAAAAAATGCATGCTGAAAAAAGCCAAATATGCTGAAAATACACATTAGGGCCATTTTGATAATGAAACGGATTACAGTTAAATTTGCTGATATTCGTTATATTAAAGGAAAAAGCAATTGCGAGAAGAAAGGTGCAAGAAAAAAAAGGCACCATCCTGAAAAACAGCCAAAAAAGCTTAAAATACACGTTAGAGCCATTCTGATAATGAAACGGATTACAGTTAAATGCGCTGATTTTCGTTATATTAAAGGAAAAAGCAATTCCGAGAAAAAAGGTGCAAGAAAAAAAAATGCACGATCCTGAAAAAAAGCCAAAAATGCTTAAAATACACGTTAGAGCCATTCTGATAATGAAACGGATTACAGTTAAATGCGCTTATTTTCGGCATATTAAAGGAAAAATGGATTGCGAGAAAAAATGTGCAGGAAAAAAAAATGCACGATCCTGAAAAAAGCCAAAAATGCTTAAAATACACGTTAGAGCCATTCTGATAATGAAACGGATTACAGTTAAATGCGCTAATTTTCGTTATATTAAATGAAAAAGCAATTGCGAGAAAAAAGGTGCAAGAAAAAAGAAATACATTATCCTGAAAAAAAAGCCAAAAATGCTTAAAACACACGTTACAGATATACTGTTAATGAAACGGATTAGAATTAAATGCGCTGATGTTCGTTATATTAAAGGAAAAAGCAATTGCGAGAAAAAAGATGCATGAAAAAAAATGCACGATCATGAAAAAAAAACAAAAATGCTTAGAATACACGTTGGGGCCATTTTGATAATGAAACGGATTACAGTTAAATGCGCTTATTTTCGGCATATTAAAGGAAAAAATGGATTGCGAGAAAAAATGTACAGGAAAAAAAAATGCACGATCCTGAAAAAAGCCAAAAATGATTAAAATGCACGATCCTGAAAAAAGCCAAAAATGATTAAAATGCACGTTAGAACCATTCTGATATTTCATTATCGAAATGGCTATAACGTGTATTTTAAGCATTTTTGGCTTTTTTCAAGATCGTATAATATTAATTTTTTCTTGCACCCTTTTTTCACGGAATTGTTTTTTCCTTTATTATAACGAAAATCAGCGCATTTAACTATAATCCGCCTTACCATCAGGAATGGTCTTGCTATGTATTTTTTAAGCAATTTTTTTTTCTTTTCAAGATCGTCTATATTACTTGCATATTCATTTTTTTTTCTTGCTGCCTTTTTGTCGCAATTGCCTTTTCCTATAATCTAACGAAAATCAGCGATCAGAATGTCTCTAACGTGTATTTTAAAAAAATTTAGTTTATTTTTTTCAGGATCGTGCATCTTTTTTTTTTTGCACAGTTAAATCAGCGCATTTAACTGTAATCGGTTTCATTATCATAGAGGTGTATCTTAAGCATTTTTTTCAAAATCGTATATATTACTTGCATTTTTTTTCTTCCACCCTTTTTCTCGAAATTGCCTTTTCCTTTAATATAATGAAAATCAGTGCATTTAAATGTAATCCGTTTCATTATCAGAATGGCTCTAACGTGTATTTTAAGCATTTTATTTTCAGGATCGTGCATCTTTTTTTTCTTGCACTTTTTTTCGCAATTACTTTTTCCTTTTATATAACGAATATCAGCGCATTTAACTGTAATCGGTTTCATTATCATAAAGGTTCTAAGGTGTATTTTAAGCATTTTTTTTCAAAATCGTATATATTACTTGCATTTTTTTTTTTGCACCTTTTTTCTCGCAATTGCTTTTTCCTTTCATATAACAATAATCAGTGCATTTAACTGTAATCCGTTTCGTTATCAGAACTACTAACGTGTATTTAAAGCATTTTCGTTTTTCAGGATCGTCCTTTTTATTTCAATTTTTTCTCGTAATTTTTTTCCTTTTTAATATAACGAAAATCGCGCATTTTAACTGTAACTGTTTACTATCAGAATGGCTTTAACATGTATTTTAAGCATTTTCGGTTTTTTTTTCCGGATCGTCATTTTTTTTCTTCCACCTTTTTTCTCGCAATTGCCTTTTCCTTTAATATAACGAAAATCAGCGCATTTAACTGTAATCCGTTTCGTTATTAGAATGCCTCTAACGTGTAAATAGTTAGAGACACGATAAATGCGCCGATTTTAGTTATATTAAAGGAAAAAAACGACGATCCTGAAAAAAAACGAAAATGCTTAAAATACACATTCTGATAACGAAACGGATTACAGTTAAATGCACTGATTTTCGTTATATTAAAAGAAAAAGCAATTGCGAGAAAAAAAGGTGAAAGAAAAAAAAATGACGATCCTGAAAAAAAAACGAAAATGCTCAAAATACACGTTAGAGGCATTCTGATAACGAAACGGATTACAGTTAAATGCACTGATTTTGTTATATTAAAGGAAAAAGCAATTGCGAGAAAAAAGGTGCAAGAAAAAATAATGACGACCTGAAAATAACCCGAAAATACTTAAAATACACGTTAGATGCATTCTGATAACGAAACAGATTACAGTTAAATGCTCTAATTTTCTTTATATTAAAGGAAAAAGAAATTGCGAGAAAAAAGGTGCAAGAAAAAAAAATGACGATCCTGAAAAAAAAAAAACGAAAATGCTTAAAATACACTTTAGAGCCATTCTGATAACGAAACAGATTAAGGTTGAATGCACTGATTTTTGTTATATAAAAAAAAAAGCAATTGCGAGAAAAAGGTGCAACAAAAAAAATGACGATCCTGAAAAAAACTCGAAAATGCTTAAAATACACGTTAGCGGCATTCTGATTACGAAACGGATTACAGTTAAATGCACTAATATTTGTTATATTAAAGGAAAAAACAATTGTGAGAAAAAATATTCAAGAAAAAAAAACCCGAAAATGCTTAAAATACACGTTAGAACCATTCTCATAACGAAACGTATTACAGTTAAATGCACTAATATTTGTTATATTAAAGGAAAAAACAATTGTGAGAAAAAATATTCAAGAAAAAAAAAATGACGATCCTGAAAAAAACGCAAATTCTGAAAATATACGTTAGAGGCATTCTGATAACGAAACGAATTACAGTTAAATGCACTGATTTTTGTTATATTAAAGGAAAAAGCAATTGCGAGCAAAAAGGTGCAAGAAAAAAAATGACGATCCTGAAAAAAAAATGCTTAAAATACACGTTACAGGCATTCTGATAACGAAACAGATTACAGTTAAATGCGCTGATTTTAGTTATATTAAAGGAAAATGATATTGCGAGAAAAGATGTGCAAGAAAAAAAAAATGACGATCCTGAAAAAAAAAATGCTTAAAATACACGTTAGGGCCATTCTGATAACGAAACGGATTACAGTTTAATGCGCTGATTTTCGTTATATTAAAGGAAAAAGCAATTGCGAGAAAAAAGGTGCAAGAAAAAAAGGACGATCCTGAAAAAAATCCAAAAATGCTTAAAATAACCGTTAGAGCCATTCGATAACGAACGGATTACATATCAATTCATTGATTTAAGAGTATTAAAGGAAAGCACCAGAGAAAAAAGGTGCAAGAAAAAAAATGACTATCCTGAAAAAAAAACGAAAATGCTTAAAATACACGTTAGAGGTATTCTGATAACGAAACGGGTTACAGATAAATGCCCTGATTTTCGTTATATTAAAGAAAAAAGCAATTGTGAGAAAAAAGGTGCAAGAAAAAAAAGATGACGATCATGAAAAAAAACAGAAAATACTTAAAATAAACGATAGAACTATTCTGATAACGAAACGGATTACAGTTAAATGCGCTGATTTTCATTATATTAAAGAAAAAAGCAATTGCGAGAAAAAGGGTGCAAGAAAAAAAAATGACGATCCTGAAAAAATCCCGAAAATGCTTAAAATACACGTAGAGGCATTCTGTTAACGAAACGGGTTACAGTTAAATGCGCCGATTTTCGTTATATTAAAGGAAAAAGCAATTGCGAGAAAAAAGGTGCAAGAAGAAAAAAATGACGATACTGAAAAAAACCGAAAATCCTTAAAATACACGTTAGAGCTATTCTGATAACGAAACGGATTACAGTTAAATGCACTGATTTTTGTTATATTAAAAGAAAAAGCAATTGCGAGAAAAAAAAGGTGCAAGAAAAAAAAATGACGATCCTGAAAAAAAACGAAAATGCTTAAAATACACGTTAGAGCCATTCTGATAACGAAATGGATTACAGTTAAATGCGCTGATTTTCGTTATATTAAAGGAAAAAGTAATTGTGAGAAAAAAGGTACAAGAAAAAAAATAACGATCCTGAAAAAAAAATGCTTAAAATACACGTTAGAGGCATTCTGATAACGAAACGAATTACAGTTCAATGCGCTGACTTTTGTTGTATTAAAGGAAAAAGCAATTGCGAGAAAAAAGGTGCAAGAAAAATGAAATATGACGATCCTGAAAAAAAAAACCCAGAAAATGCTTAAAATACACGTTAGAGGCATTCTGATAACGAAACGGATTACAGTTAAATGCGCTGATTTTCGTTATATTAAAGGAAAAAGCAATTGCGAGAAAAAAGGTGCAAGAAAAAAAAATGACGATCCTGAAAAAAAAACAAAAATGCTTAAAATACACGTTAGAGGCATTCTGATAACGAAACGAATTACAGTTAAATGCGCTGATTACCGTTTTATTTAAGGAAAAAGCAATTGCGAGAAAAAAGGTGAAAGAAAAAAAAATGACGATCCTGAAAAAAAACGAAAATGCTTAAAATACACGTTAGAGGCATTCTGATAACGAAACGGATCAGTGCCTTGCATATTTTCGCACCAGCTAGCTACTTCGCCCTCCGCTGATTCATACGCTTTTCCCTTTTCTTTTACTTGTTTTCTACTTCCTCTCGGCACGCCCCCCCCCCCCCCTCCGTCTAGCACCTACACTCCTCCTACACGTTCGCCCCCTTGCCTCCTGGAGCGCCCTTCGCAGTCGCTTCTATGCCTCATCTACTGAATCCTCTTCTCGGTATCTCTCTATTCTCCTCGTTTCCTTTACTCGTTCGTCTTCTACTTTTCTCATTTCTTTTTTATTGATCGTTTGTTTTTCTTTGACGCTCTCGTCTACTTCTACACTTTTTTTGCATTTCTTTTATAGTTACTCCAAGAGCTTGCTCGTAATCAGTCTCTTCATCGAGATTTTCCTACAAGATGTTCTTTACTTCAGAGTCATGGCCCTTCAGCCTTGTAAGTTTCCATTTGTTTTTATTTCTTTTGAAGCCAGTGTTAACTACAAACTTTCGGATATCATTTTTCAGCTTCACAATTCCTTTCTCCGAATCCCTGCTAGTGAAGACACATCTAAGTTTTTGGGTGTCTTCCCACTTGTAGCATCTCACTTTATCGAGCATTTCTTCTCATTATTTGTATTATGCATCATGATATTTTTCCTTCTCCTTTTTTTCTTCCTAATTTTTTGTTTTTCTTTTCCTCTTTCTTATTTTCTATTACTTCACACACACACACGCACACACACACACACACATATATATATATATATATATATATATATATATATATATATATATATATATTATATATATATACATACATATATATATATATATATATATATATATATATACATATATATATACATACATATATATATATATATATATATATATATATATATATATATATAGAGAGAGATAGAGAGAGAGAGAGAGAGAGAGAGAGAGAGAGACAGAGAGAGAGAGAGAGAGAGAGAGAAATCTACGACAATTATCCCTTTTTATAGATATCACTATCATCTAGACATTCATTTATCCCAACTCTCCATGATTTGAATTATCGGAAAAATCCTGATATGTATTTTGTTCT
This sequence comes from Penaeus japonicus, assembly GCA_017312705.2. Taxonomy (NCBI): domain Eukaryota; kingdom Metazoa; phylum Arthropoda; class Malacostraca; order Decapoda; family Penaeidae; genus Penaeus; species Penaeus japonicus. The sequence continues at coordinate 27,323 of BOPN01005296.1, forward strand.
CAGCAAGCATGAGATCCAATTTCTTCCATTTTCTTCCTGCCTTCCAGCATCAACTCGTCCTCTTCAGCCTAGCTTCCTGCCTTCAAACCATGCATGGCCTTCTCCAGACGCAGTAGAAGAAGGCGTGGTTGTCGGGGGATGATCTTACGCTTCGCTTAACGGGAAGAGTGAAGCATCT
>BOPN01005296.1:32500-55000 GCA_017312705.2 Penaeus japonicus
GAAGGGAGAGACAGAGGGGAAGAAAAGAGAAGGGGAAGGGGAGGACAGAGGGGAAGAAAAGAGAAGGGGGAAGGGGGAGACAGAGGGGGAAGATAAGAGAAGGGGAAGGAGAGGACAGAGGGGAAGAAAGAGAAGGGAAGGGGAGGACAGAGGGGAAGAAAAGAGAAGGGGAAGGGGAGGACAGAGGGGGAAGATAAGAGAAGGGGAAGGGGGAGACAGAGGGGGAAGATAAGAGAAGGGGAAGGAGAGGACAGAGGGGAAGAAAAGAGAAGGGGAAGGAGAGGACAGAGGGGAAGAAAAGAGAAGGGGAAGGAGAGGACAGAGGGGAAGAAAAGAGAAGGGGAAGGAGAGGACAGAGGGGAAGAAAAGAGAAGGGGAAGGAGAGGACAGAGGGGAAGAAAAGAGAAGGGGAAGGGGAGGACAGAGGGGGAAGAAAAGAGAAGGGAAGGAGACAGAGGGGGAAGATAAGAGAAGGGGAAGGAGAGGACAGAGGGGAAGAAAAGAGAAGGGGAAGGAGAGGACAGAGGGGAAGAAAGAGAAGGAAGGGGGAGGACAGAGGGGGAAGATAAGAGAAGGGGAAGGGGAGGACAGAGGGGGAAGAAAAGAGAAGGGGAAGGAGAGGACAGAGGGGAAGATAAGAGAAGGGGAAGGAGAGGAGCAGAGGGAAGAAAAGAGAAGGGGAAGGAGAGGACAGAGGGGAAGAAAAGAGAAGGGGAAGGAGAGGACAGAGGGGAAGATAAGAGAAGGGGGAAGGGGAGGGACAGAGGGACAGAGGGGGAAGAAAAGAGAAGGAAGGGGGAGACAGAGGGGGAAGATAAGAGAAGGGGAAGGAGAGGACAGAGGGGAAGAAAAGAGAGGGGAACTAGAGGACAGGAGGGAAGATAAGAGGAAGGGGAAGGGGGAGGACAGAGGGGAAGAAAAGAGAAGGGGAAGGAGAGGACAGAGGGGAAGAAAAGAGAAGGGGAAGGAGAGGACAGAGGGGAAGAAAAGAGAAGGGGAAGGGGAGGACAGAGGGGGAAGAAAAGAGAAGGGGAAGGGGGAGACAGAGGGGGAAGATAAGAGAAGGGGAAGGAGAGGACAGAGGGGAAGAAAAGAGAAGGGGAAGGAGAGGACAGAGGGGAAGATAAGAGAAGGGAGGAGGACAGAGGGAAGAAAGAGAAGGGGAAGGAGAGGACAGAGGGGGAAGAAAAGAGAAGGGGAAGGGGAGGACAGAGGGGAAGAAAAGAGAAGGGGAAGGAGAGGACAGAGGGGAAGAAAAGAGAAGGGGAAGGAGAGGACAGAGGGGAAGAAAAGAGAAGGGGAAGGAGAGGACAGAGGGGAAGAAAAGAGAAGGGGAAGGAGAGACAGAGGGAAGAAAAGAGAAGGGGAAGGGGGAGGACAGGGGGAAGAAAAAGAGAAGGGAAGGAGAGAAGGAGAGGGAAGATAAGAGAAGGGGAAGGGGGAGGACAGAGTGGGAAGAAAAGAGAAGGGAAGGAGAGGATAGAGGGGGAAGAAAAGAGAAGGGGAAAGGGGAGGACAGGGGGGGGAAGAAAGAGAAGGGGAAGGAGAGGGACAGAGGGGGGAAGAAAAGAGAAGGGGAAGGGAGAGGACAGAGGAAGAAAGAGAAGGGGAAGGAGACAGGGGGAAGAAAAGAGAAGGGGAAGGAGAGGACAGAGGGGGAAGAAAAGAGAAGGGGAAGAGGAGGACAGAGGGGGAAGATAAGAGAAGGGGAAGGGGAGGACAGAGGGGGAAGAAAAGAGAAGGGGAAGGGGAGGACAGAGGGGGAAGATAAGAGAAGGGGAAGGGGAGGACAGAGGGGGAAGAAAAGAGAAGGGGAAGGAGAGGACAGAGGGGGAAGAAAAGAGAAGGGGAAGGGGAGGACAGAGGGGGAAGGGAAGAGCAGGGGGAAGGGGAAGACAGACGGGGAAAAAAAAGGGGGGGAGGAGAAGACAAAGGGGGAAGAAAAGAGAAGGGGAAGGGGAGGACAGAGAGGGAAGAAAAGAGAAGGGGAAGGGGAGGACAGATGGGTAATGGAATGGAAAAAGAGGAGGCCAGAGGAGGGATAAGGGGGGGGGGGGGGAGAGAGGATGTAGACGGAGCTGTAGGGACAGTGACGGGAGAAGGAGGATGGGCTTGGGTTAAAGTGGGGGAGTAAAGGGAGGGGTGAAAGATTTGGAAAAAGGCGCTGGGAAACAGGGTAGGGTAAAGGAAGAGGAGGGAAAGACTAGAAAAAGAATGGGTACATGCTGAGAGAAGAGGGAAGGAGGGAGGAGGGAGAGTAAAAAAAAAAGGCATGGGGTGGAGGGGAAGGAAATGGAGGGAGGGAGGGGGGGATACATGTGCCTCGCTTCTCATTCAACTTTTTTAGGACCATATCAAGCTCAACTTGGTTTGTTCGGTTGTTTCAAAGTATAGGCTCTGTGTTTTGTGTCACGTGACTTCATTGATTATTTAATAGTGTATCTCTCAATATTGAGTATTTTTATGACATTAACATAGACTATTACCCCTATTATTAAAACAGTTTGCAATACTATAATCACTACCATTAAACCGTTATGAATATCTACATTCCTATTCTTGCTTTGATATATCTTTATATAGTTATACATGTATACATACAAAAATTCATACTACACTCAAATGAAAAGTCACTCTCTCTCTGTTTTCGTTTGTACTTGTGTCTGTGTGTGGGTATGATTACATATCAACAATTAACACAAATTTCTCCTCTTCAAGGATATCCCATTATTACAACCTTCCCCTGTAGGCATTTAGCAACATCCTATCGTTCATTCACATAATGGAACTTGAGGGTCATAAATCGGGCGAAGAAGACTGCGGGACTGCGTTTGGCTCCGGAAAAAAGCAGATTAGACAGTTGCTTATGGTTGACGTGACCCGAGAGAGCGCTGCAAAAGCCCCATGGAAATTTCTGCCGCTGGTGCTTGAAATTTACGGCACAAGAGAAATTGCCTCCCGCCCGCACGATAGCGCAACTCGAGTGCGTTTCCTCTGTAGACATAGGTACGATAGTTCGGCGGAAAAAATAGATAAATTTCCGTTTTCTTTACTTTGGCCGCAAATGGACTCCCAATAAGTGCTCTCGAAAGTAGAACGAATTACGAAGGTAGTGGTCTGAGGCAGGAGAGTACGGTCTGGTGTTTTTGCACAGGGAGTAGGAACAGTTTAGTGCGTATTTTGTTTTGTAGATTGTATGTGTGTTCGTGTTCTTAAAAGAAGCTTTGTCTCTCAATGCTGTTTACACACGCACGTACACATAGAAATACACACATATGTACACATATACATTTATCCGTGGATTTCCTCTCTCAGACCGGCAGGTAGAGAGAGAAAGAGAGAGAGAGAGGGAGAGAGAGAGAGAGAGAGAGAGAGAGAGAGAGAGAGAGAGAGAGAGAGAGAGAGAGAGAGAGAGAGAGAGAGAGAGAGAGAGAGAGAGAGAGGGAGAGAGAGGGCGAGAGTGGAAAAGAGAAAGAAGGAGTGTGTGTGTGTGTGAGAGAGAGAGAGAAGAGAGAAGAGAGAGAGAGAGAGAGAGAGAGAGAGAGAGAGAGAGAGAGAGAGAGAGAGAGAGAGAGAGAGAGAGAGAGAGAGAGAGAGAGAGAGAGAGGAAGGGAGATAGAGAGAGACAGAGAGAGAGAGAGAGAGAGAGAGAGAGAGAGAGAGAGAGAGAGAGAGAGAGAGAGAGAGAGAGAGAGAGAGAGAGAGAGAGAGAGAGAGAGAGAGAGAGAGAGAGAGAGAGAGAGAGAGAGAGAGAGAGAGAGAGAGAGAGAGAGAGAGAGAGAGAGAGAGAGAGAGAGAGAGAGTATATCTCAATTTCAGCGCAAACAGGAAGTTGTGTAACTGTCATAAGGTCAGGAGAAAAACGAGCAGGCATCCCTCCGAGCGACCGCACACACAACGCAAGATGAAGCTCCGGGTGAAGGGAAAGGCATAGAGGTTAAGGATAGGTCAAGGGTCGAGGGACAGCAAACAAGAAGCGGACAAAGTGAAATTCTTATTTACCTCTCCCGAAGGACTCGTTCCTTGAACCATTCTAACGCAAAACCTCCTTGTCTTCTGGAGATTAAACTGTCGGATGTTGATGGATGTACTGGGCGGGGGGGGGGGGGGGGGGGGGGGTTCACGTGATTCAGGCAGCGGTGTTGCGAATTTAGGTCGTACATGACCCATCAGAAGCCAGAGAAGCTCTGCTATTGCGGACTTTAGGTTCTGGAATACTATAATTGGACAGGAATAGATGGAGCCCTGATCCCTGGGACAGGCAAAGCTCATCCATCATCTATTGGATACGAAAGCCTAGGCTCAGAAGAGATATCAAGTACTTATAGAAGTTACAAAAGGTCAAAGCTGTTTGTATTTTCGCTTCAAAATGCTGGATATTGGAGCATCAAGCGCAGATCCATTGATTAGAGCACTAGTTTTAAATGCAGTGACATTGAATGAGAGAGCAGAGACCGTGTCAGAATTTTCATTGATGGTTAACACCTATTTTGTAGAGGATGAGAGCAATTGATACCTATTGTTTTGATTGATACTTACTTGCATCGGTTTCCGTACAAAAAAAAATAATAATAAATAAATAAATAAAATAATATTAATAAAAATAATAATAATAATTTGCCCTTTCCTCATTTTCCTTTTTTGCATCAAATTTCCTTATATCAACAGCCCTATCAAATACACCGCCGAGGGAGATACAGTCACAGCTGATACAGAAACCACAAATGCAGCTGAATCAGTAGCAGCTGCATCGGTCGAGCGAGCAATAACTGCGGCCGCCACAAATATTGGCAACTCGAAGGGACGATGGGCGGAACGTAGAGGTTGCTCCAGGTTATTTGTTCACTCATTTTCCAAACCTCACAGGCGACTCCCCTCCCATGCCCTCGACCCTCACCCTATCTCCCTATCTCCCTATCCTCTCGCCCAAAACCGCCACCTCACTTCTACTGACCCCCTACCTCCCCTTCTCTTGCCCCCCCCTACCTCCCCTTCTCTCCCCCCCCCTACCTCCCCTTCTTCCCCCCCCCCCTACCTCCCCGCCTCCTAACCCTCTTCCTCCTCACCCAATATTTCCCCTTCTTCTTTCCTATGTCCCTTTCCTTACTCCCACACCCTCTTTCTCCTCATGCCCTACCTCCCCCCCCCCTGCCTACCTCCCCGTCTCCTCACCGGTCCAGCGAGAGATTTGTTTTCCCGGAGCAAACACTCGCAGGACAGAGCTCGGGACCTGCAACTCCCTACGGCAAACGATGCATTCGGGTCATCATGAGACCTGAAGCACGAATGATAGTGGAAGGCTCTGTTGCATCTGCATTTGCCGAGTTTCGCTTTTATTTTTATTGCATTTATTATTCGTTCTTGATTTATTTGGTATTATTTTTTGTACTTCAGCTTTATTTATTTTTGTCATGCAGAGAGGTACTTGGATCATGATATCACCGCAGTGGCAGATTTCAAGGGGGGTTGGGGGGGTTGGCGATGTTTATCCCTATATATATGATGGAAAGGGATTCGAGTCTGGCATAAGTGTTTGTGAGAAGTAGAGCATAAGTGCCTGTGTGTGTGTGTGTGTGTGTGTGTGTGTGTGTGTGTGTGTGTGTGTGTGTGTGTTTGTGTGTGTGTGTGTGTGTGTGTGTGTGTACGCGTTCATACACGAACATTCATACATGAACAAATCAAAAAGCATTGAAAACGTCGCAACAGCAACTTCAATCTCGCTTACTTCTAACAAACTGCATAAACATTAGGCGGAAAAGTTTAGAAGGATCGAGAAACGAACTGCTAGTCAAGAAAGTCAAACGGAAACTCGTTGAATAACCCGATCAGTTGTGCAAGATATAATCAACAAACTTTGCACAACCGGTGAATAAATGCAGATTTTAGAAACCTGAAGTATTTGATTTTTTTTTTTTTTTTTTCACAAAGCAAGAGGTGTAACTGGCGGGTTAAAATCTTCACTAGAAATGCATGCCAATTACATCTCTCGCTTTGTGAGGTTCTTCATTTTCTTTTATGCCTTCTCTAGGTTTATTACATTCTTCTTATTCTTCGTGATTTTTGGTTTTATTGTCTTCCTTATAGTGTTATATCTAATACTCGATCCATTAAAAAAATACACAGCATCCGGAGGAAGTTTCGAAGTTCCTTAGATTTGCATAATTATCCAAAGAAGAGAAAGGAATTTATGAATAAATGAAAGTGATATTTATGATAACTGTAATTAAGTTCAACAAGATTTTTCTAATAACGAAAATTATATTACAGCCAATAACTGATATTGATATCATTGATGATAATAAAAACAATGGGAGAAGCGCCAGCCACAATTAATATTCAAATTAAGAATAATGTGATTGCATATGTTTTAGTAATAACATAAACTGAAATGGGGATGCTAATGAAAATAGAAGCAGAAATGGTATTTGCAGTAATGATAACTGTAGAAGTAATAATGTTAATGGTCATGTTAACAATCATGTCATGCACAATAAATTTACTAAAAGGGAAAACGAATACATTACAGAATACGAATTATAAAAGACTACCACTACAAGGCACAGTGAAGAAAGATGTAAATGGTTATAGAAAAATCAAGATTATATATCTTAATGAAAATTATATATCTTAATGAACGTCAAATAAACAACGGCGCCAACAAGAGATGTAACATTAGCTTTCCAGTATTCATTTACATTAAACTGAATGTGGTTTATATCATTTGGAATTTCTACTGTAGATACAAATCAAAATGTGTCAGATATCCTGCCTTTTGTGAAATTATTCGCATTTATACATATACAATGTGCGTCGCTAGAAATTTCTTCCTTAGTAATTAATCATATCAAATCAACTGTGTTGAGGAGAATTTATAATTAATTCATATTTAGAAGAGATATTGAGAAAATATAGTGTAGGTACTGCAAGTTGAAAAGAACAAACATTTGATGATGATTATTATACTGATATTAATATTGATCATATTGATGATAACAACAACTACAGCAACAATAATGATAATAATGATAGTGATAATAACAATAATTATAACAACAAGAATAACATTAATGATAAGGATTATAATAACAATAATGATAATGATATAAACAACAATAACAATGATGATTATTTCAACAAAAATAGAAATGATAATGATTATCATTATAATGATAATGAAAATGATAATAACATTACAATAACAAAATAACAACAGCAACAATAATGATAATAATAATAACAACAATAATAATTATGATATAAATGATGACCATAATGATAATGATAATTCTAACAATAATAATGAAAATAATTGTGAAAATAATAAGGTTTTTGATGATGATATCAATAACAATATCTATAAAGATATTAATAACGATAATGGTAATAGCAGCAACAGCAATAACAAAAATCAAGGTCAAAGAAAAGATTAGAAAGTCGTGGAAACTGAATCAAAATCCTCGATGCAGTTCCGTTGCAAAAGCCTCTTGCCAACAAAACTTTCAAGAAAATTAAATTTACTTCGAGTTTCTCTTAATGATCATTGTGATAAAGATTATAGTTTGTTGTAACAATGATAATGTTTGTGATTTTTATCATCATAATGATAATAATGGTTGTTATTATTAGAATAGTTATTGATATTATTATATTAGTAGCATTACTATCATCATCATTATTATCATGATATATCATTATATTTATTTCATTATCATCATTGCCATTATTACTGTTGTTTCAGTTGTTATTATCGTTATCATTTTCGTTCATGTTGAAGATATTATCATCATGCTTATAATTGTTTATTAAGGTTATCAGAAATGAAAATATGAATTGTTATTATTGTTATTTTATTTATCATCATTATAACTATTATTCTTTATCATCATTAACATCATTGTTATCATCATCATAATCATCATTAACATCATCGTTACCATAATTATAAACATCATCGTTATCATTTCCTCAACCTTATCCTCCCCCTTCTCCCCCTTATCATCATCATCATCATCATCATCCCTCTCACTATCTTCACTACCACAAATCATCATATCTGTAAGGTTTTGTAAAAGATATGTGAGCCCGAAGAGAGTAAGATTGGAATGAAGACAACCTATGTTACCTCATCCTTTTGAGATATAAGTAACCACTTGTCTTAATGAACTTGTCAATTTTTTTTTTTTCATCATTCCCATTACCATCACCATCCCCACGTGCACCAAATAAGGAACGGCAAAAAAAAAAAAAAAAAAAAAAAAAAAAAAACACACCACATGACAGTTTCTTTGCCTATTCATCCTACTTGGACCGATCATATTAAGACATGCCTGAAGTAATACACTGGCCTCAAGCATAAGTCGCGTGTTTTACTGCCTCCACCTTCGTTGGTTTATGTAGAGCTCGTTCAGCATAAATCTTTCATACTATCGTAAACATCATCCCCGCCACCATTGTAATTGTTATCATTATCAACAGTAGGTAGAGGTTATATAAGTATATGTAGGTAAGTATATATAAAAAGTGGTTCCAATATCAGAAGTATACTTTTTGGTATAAGTATTGTTGCTATGCCTAAACATGCTTTCTCTTTCTCGTTCTCCCTCTCCCACCGTCCTATCTCTTTCCCATCTTCCCTTCCCCCCCTTCCTCTCTCTTTCTCTCTCTTTCATTTTTCTCTCCCCTCCCTCCGTTTCTCTCTTTCTCTCTCTCCCTCCCTCCTATCTCCCCCCCTCTCTCTCTCTCTCTGTCTGTCTGTCTCTCTCTCTCTCCCTTTCTCTCTCACTCTCTCTCTCTCTCCTTTTATCTCCCACTTTCGTTTGTGACTCCTATAAACAACAATTACCCTCCCATCCCCCGCTCAACTCCTCTACTCCTTCCCCCTTCCCCCCCCTCCTACACCCCTCCCACTCAACTTCCCCCCCCACCTTGCTGGGTTCACTCATCAACATATTTCCTCGGGAAAGGACGACGCAATTATACTTATGCCCCATTAATGAGAAGAGTGAGGTACTATAGGATTATAAAGGCATGTAACTTGAATCGAATGGGAGGGGTGGGAGGAGGGGAGGATATTTGGGTCTGAGGGGAGGGGAGAAAGGATTAATGTAAGGAGGAGGAACAGACTGGGAGAGGTAAGGGTGATGAAGATGATTATTATTAAGAAGATGATGATGTTAACGGTACTGTTGTGGTTTCTAGTTAACAGGTCGCGTAAAGTTTTATTTTCACCCTTGTTTAAGGAATGTTAAAGCCAGGTCTTTAAAGGCTTGGTCTGTGGTAGCGATCATCAGGGAGGAGCGAATCGTACAGTTTTGAAAGGATGATAATGTCATTGATGATGCTGATGCTGATGCAGATGCTGATGCTGCTGTTGTTGTTGCTGCTGCTGATATTGATAAAAACAATAACAACATTAATAGTAATGATAATGATGATAATGATTATGACTATAATGATGGTAGTACAACATGAGCAACATCAATACAAGTAATTACAACAACAACAATAATAATGATAACAATATCAATAATAATCATAGCAATAACAATAATCATGATAATATTAATGATAACAATAATGATAGTAATAATAACAATGATAAGGATAACAATAACAGTATTAACAATACTAATGATACCCATAGCAAATGATAATAAGAACAACATTGATAACGAAATATCTATCGTTAAATCGTGCAATACACGTATTTAATATATCTCAACGGCCCAATATCCTCGTTGGCGAGCAACTTACTTAGTTTCCGAATGAAAAAAGAGAGAAAAAAAGGATGGAACATGAATATGTCAAGAAGCCAATTACTACCTCGAGAATGTTCGAGAATATGATAAACAGATACACGAATTTTATCGATTCATCCGAAACAGATATTTTCAACTTCAGCTGAATTTATGATCAGGGAAGAAGCGAAAGTCGTGTTAAATTCTTAACATATTCCATAAATCGATGTAGAAAAGAGTTATAGCAAATTACTAATGCTATTCTGTGAGGAAAGTGTTAAAAAAATACGGACACACACACATACATGCACACACACACAACACACATATATGTATATATGTGTATATATATATATGTATATATATATATGTGTGTGTATATATATATATACATATATATATATATATATATATATATATATATATATATATATATATATATATATATATATACAAATATATGTATATATACTTCTTTCTTAACTGGACAAATATATACAATCCACTTTTATATAAAGGGACTTTTGAATTGAAAAAAAATATGACACGAGGGCTTAGTTTTCCAATCTACATAAGGCTGAGAAGATTACTCTGAACATCTTAGCAACATCATTAAATGTGAATAAGGATGATACAGATTATGATCTCAAGACACTACTTGATTTTCCTTAATGAAGTTAATGGTTTCCTCCTTAATCTCATTTATAATCTTGGTAAGAAAACTTTGAATATATCATTATTTCCAGGCATAACAGTACATAAAGATTTGTTTTTTGCTACCATATCTTTGAACACTAAGTCACAACTAATGAGTGTGTGTATGTGTGTGTGCAGATAACTTCACATATATGTATATATATTATATATATATATATATATATATATATATATATATATATATATATATAAATATATATATATATACACACACACACACACACACACACACACACACACATATATATATATATATATATATATATATATATATATATATATGCATATATATATGAATATATATATATATATATATATATATATATATATATATATATATATATGTCTATATCTATATATCTATATATCTATATATCTATATATATATATATATATATATTTATATATATATATATATATATATACATTATATATATACACACACACACACCCATGTATGTGTGCATAGCAAACAAATACAGACACCAAAAATATCCCTATTTCAGAATTCTTGCGACTTTCACAATGCAACAACGACAATGTCAGCGGATACTTATTGGCGTAAAATAGCCAACACATCCAACGCGAAAGTAGGATATGATAAGAAATAATAAATCGCCTGCCCTCAAATATCCTCAACGTATGCTTCAACATAGAATTCAACAGCAAAAATACCACATATTGCCTTGGTATTGACAGATCCCATTCCATCAGAAGAATGAATAAATGAATATGTAAAATACATCACACATCACTACGAATAATGAATTCATTATAACGTAAAGTCTCAAGGCACCCGTTATACCCATTATGCGAGCAGTAAACTAGATAATTAAGGTCTATAATAATCTCATCTGCTAATTAGACCCTTTATGCATATATAACCCTGGCTTCAGTTCCCTTGAGGAGCTGTTGATCCAAGTGCTGAAACACATTGGTATTCCATTCACTGTCGGGGTTTGAATTTATGATATATATATATATATATATATATATATATATATATATATATATATATATATATATATATATGTATGTATATAAATATATATATGTATATATATATATATATATATATATATATATATATATATATATATGCATATATATATACATATATACATATTTATATATATTAATATGTATACACACACACACACACACACACACACACATATATATATATATATATATATATATATATATATATATATATATATATATATATATATATATATACATACATACATACAGAGTATCTAAATGAGACTTTGAGACCAAGGCCAATTAAGGTCATATTTATATATATGTATATATATGCATATATATGTATATAAATATATATATATATATATAAATATATATACATATATATATATATATATATATATATATATTTCAATGAGGCTTTGAGCCCAAGGCCAATTAAGGTCAAATTAGAAAATGAAAAACAGAAATGGAAACTGATCGGAAAGAATATGAAACTAAACGAAATTGACGAATATAAAGAAACATGGATATCACCAGACTTGAGCTATGGAAAAAGGCAAAGTCAAAGAGCTTTGATAAATAAAGATATAAAGATGAAGAAATTAAAGTTAATAACTATGAGATAATAAAGAAAGATAGAAATAAGAGAAGCAGAGGAGTATCTGTTTATATCAGGAAAGAATTAGCAACTAGAATGGATATTGTAATAGAATACTCTAGGCATTATTAGTAATTACATTGTGAATACAAGGGAAATTAAAGTTATTATGATACTTGGCGATACTAATTTCCCCTTTATCGACTGGGAAATAAAGAAAATAAAGTGAGAATGCTTTTAGATTTTCAAGATTTTTTTTTTTTTTTTTTTTTCCTTAACCAAATCATTAAAATTCCAACAAGGGAGGAAAATATACTGAACCTTGCTTTTATTAGTATAGGGGAAGATGTATATCACATATCACCAACTTATAAAGCTCAATCACATCACTGAAATCACAATGAATAAGTAAAAAAAAAATCAGAAAAATAGTGAAAAACAGATATCCGAAGCAGAAAAGAATCCAAGATCTTTAAACTTTATCCAGAATCAAATAGATTGGAAAAAAAATAAAGTCACTGAGAAAATAAAGTCACTAAAAGATATTGACGTCCTCTTAACACCAAATGATATAATAAAGAAGCTTTATAATGCATGTAAAAATGTTTGTTAAATGTTTGTGCACCCGAAAAAACAACAGAAACAAGAATATTATATCAAGAGATCGAAGGATCATGTTAAGAAACAAGAAAAATAAGGTTAACAAATTGAAAAAAACAACAGATCATGTCAAAAGAGAAAGGACAAAGCAGAGATACGGCTATTAGAAGATAAACTAAAAATGTCTATAAGTAACCAAAAAGCAGCCGAAGAAAAAATAGCTGTGAAAGTTACAAAACAGAATGCAAAATATTTTTTCTCTTACGCAAACAAGTTAAAGAGAACAGAATTGGGGCTTCTTGAGAATAATGGTCCATTGCTAACTGATTCAAAGGAAATGGCTTCTTATTCAATGAAAAAGATATTTTTGAAGCAGTAAATGAAATCTCAACAAACTCAGCAGCTGGATCAGATGAAATCCCAGCAATAAAAAAAATAAAAAAAATGCAGAGTCCATGACAAAGCCACTGGTAATTTTGTGGAGGAAATTTTTGGACATGGGGATTTTCTTCAACTCACTGCAAGAGGGTACTATAATTTCAATATATAAAGGTGGAAACAAAGGTCAATCCAAAGATTATAGACTAGTAACACTGACATTTCATATAATAAAAAAATTTGAATTGGAAATGAGGAAAAGAATCGTACAGTTTTTAGACAATGAAAACAAGATATATCCCGGGCAACATGGGATCAGAAGTGGTAGATCTTGTTTATCACAGATCCTGACACACTTCGAACACATACTAAGGGACCTAACTGAAAATAGAGAAGTTGGTGTAATATAACTAAGCTTTACAAAAGCTTTTAACAAAGTAGATCACGACATTCTGTTACATAAGATTAAAGTCATTGGAATCGGGGGGAAAGTTGGAAAATGGACTTACAACTTCCCAATAAATCGTAAACAAAAAGTACAAATCAATGGGTTTTACTCGAAAGAAATGGCTATTATGAGTGGGGTGCCACAAGGGTCCGTTCTTGGGTCCTTGTAATTCCTTATTATGATTGTTAACATTGATAATGATGTGAAACACTCGGGAGTAACATCATTTGCAGATGCTACAAGAATTAGTAAACCCATAGATATGCTAGCTAAATAAAAACCTTAACGAGGATCTATATACCGTCTGTAAGTGAGCATATAATGATATGAAATTCAATGCAGATAAATTTGAAATCATAAGATGTAGTGTAACTGGAAATTTAAGAGCAATATCATATTTTATCGAAGGTGTGGAGATTGAGGAGAAAAAGTAGTAAAAGATCTAGGACTCTATACAAGTAATGACATGAGTTTCAGCCACCATATAGAGCAGATTGTCAACAAAGGAAACGTTATGAGTTGATGGGTAATTCAATGATTAGAATACTAGTGCCAAGTATGGAGCCCAAATCTTATCAAATATATAATGTTGATAAAACAAATCCAATCTGGTACTGAATGCAACCATGTTATCTAGTTTTCTTTCAAACACTGCACTGATATAGGTTTCTTATATCACTCGGTATGCTATTAAACAATTTAGGTCCATTTATTAGGAAACTTTATTTTTGCATTTTTCTTAACAGGCATGTTTGTGCACTTATCCCAGTGTGATAGCATGTCCTTCCCTGTCTGGGAGAATGTCTTACCTTCATTCCCCCTCCTTCAACACGTCTTGGGTTAGGTGTTAAGTTTTCAATAATTTCCCACACATATATAATGAAGTATCTCTCTCTCCGCCTTTGTAGTGAGTACAGTCTTAGTTTTTTAGTCTTTCCCAATAGTTTAGACCCATCATATTATCTAAATTGCGTGTAAAGATTGTTTGGACTTGTTCTCTGAAGATTTTATCTTTTGTAAGATTTGGGCTCCATAATTGGCACTGGTATTCTAATCTTTGGGTCACTAATGTTTTCCATAGTGGTAAAAGGTGTTCTGGGTCTCTTGTGTTAAAAGTTCTCATTACCCATCCACTCATAACTTTTCCTTTGTTGACAATCTACTCTATGTGGTGACTGAAACTCATGTCATTATTTATATGGAGTCCTAGATTTTTTATTATTTTTTCTCCTCAATCTTCACACCTCCGACAAAATTTGATTTTGCTCTTAAATTTCCAGTTAGACTATATCTTATGATTTCAAATGTATCTGCCTTGATTGTCATATCAAATACTGTACCTACTTACAGATGGTATGTAGATACTTATTCTTGTATCATCTGCAAATGATGTTACTCTCGAGTGTTTCATACCATTATCAATGTACAATAAGGAAGAACAAAGGCCCAAGGACGGTCCCTTGTGGTACCCCACTCATAATAGTCGTTTCTTTCGAGTAAAACCCATTAATTTGTACTTTTTGTTTACGATTTATTAGGAACTTGTAAATCCATCTTTCAACTTTCCCCCAGATTCCAAGGTCTTTAATCTTATGTTGCAGAATGCCGTGATCTACTTCGTCAAAAGCTTTTACAAAGTCTATTTTCAGTTAGGTATCTTGGTATGTGTTCGAAGTCTGTCAGGATCTGTGATAAACAAGATCTACCACTTCTGAATCCATGTTGCTTGGGATTTATCTTGTTTTCTCTATCTAAAAACTGGGCGATTTTTTTTTCCTCATTACCCTTTCAAATATATTTATTATATGGGATGTAAGTGTTACTGGTCTATAATCTTTGGCCTGACTTTTGTTTCCACCTTTTTATATTGGAATTATAGTACCTTTTTCGGTAAGCTGGGGATAATCCCCATGTCCAAAGATTCCCTCCACAAAGTTAATAGTGGCTTTGCTATAGTTTCTTTGAGTTTGTTGAGATTTCACTTACTGAGTGAAGAATATTTTTTCAACAAATATAAAGTCAAAGAGACATTCATCTTCGTCACTAATGATACTATTCTTGGGAAACTATAAACTTCTTCATATTGCAATTTGAGTATAATCAATTTGAGTAAATCAGCCATTTCCTTTGAATCAGTTGCCAATGCACCATTATTCTCAAGAGGCCCAATTTCTGTTCTTCACTTAATTTGTTTGCGTAAGAGAAAAAAAGAAATTGTATTCTGTTTTGTAGCTTCCACAGCTCTTTTTTTCTTTGGCTGCTTTTTGGTTACTTATAGACATTTTTAATTTAGCTTCTAATAACCTTATCTCTGCTTTGATGCTTTCTCTCTTGACATGATCTATTGCTTTTTCCAATTTGTTTAACCTTATTTTCTTGTTTCTTAAGATGATCCTTCGATCTCTTCGTATAATATAGTTGTTTCTGTTGTTTTTTGGGGTGCACAAACATTTTACAAACATCCTTACATGCATCATAAAGCTTCTCTAGTATATAATTTGGTGTTAAGAGGACGTCAGTATCTTCCAGTGACTCTTCTGGTGTTGCATTTATTTTTTCAATCCATTTGATTGTGGCTAAAGTTTAAAGACCTTGAACTCTTTTCTGTTTTGGCTATGTTTTTTTTTTTTCAATTATGTTGTGGTCTGACTGAGCTGTATAAGTTGGTGATATGTTGTATACATCTTCCCCTATACTAATAAAAACAAGGTCCAGTATAATTTTGACGATTTGGTTAAGGTAAAAAAAAATCTTGAAAATCTAAAAGCATTTTCGCTTGTTGTTTTTCATCTTTAGTGGCATTTGTTCCTTTCTTTATTTTCTTTGTTTCCCAGTCGATAAGGGGAAATTAAAATCGCCATCATAATAGCTTTGATTTCCCTTGTATTCACAATGTAATTACTATTTATTTTTAGTGATTCATTATTCCAGGATGTCTGCATAAAATAATGTGTAGCTTTTTTGTATCTTTTGTCGATGCCCCAATTACTTTTTCTATTGTATTATTAGAGTATTCCATTACAGTATCCATTCTAGTTGATTATTCTTTCCTGATATAAAGGGCTACTCATCCTCTGCTTCTCTCATTTCTATCTTTCTTTATTAGCACATAGTTATTAACTTTAATTTCTTCATTTTTATGTCTTCATTCAGATGTTTCTGAAAGAGCGATTATTGAATAACTGTTTATCTTTGCCATGTCCTCAAGATATAGGTATTGTCTGGTTACTTTTTGAATATGATCCCTGTATGTTTAGCAATATGAGAGTCTCAAATAAATGATTTTATTGCGTATATACATTACTAATTGTTGTTAGATAGTTAAGGTCTATCCCCCCTATTTTGGGGGAGCTGGACCTTCCCCCGGTGTAGCGGTGGGAGTTTATCACCTGCCTTTGTTCGAATAAGTAAGTCTCGCAGGACTGAATGTCCTTGTCTGTTGCTGGTGATACACCACTTTTTTCCTGCTCCGTTTTTTTCTCCATTTTCTCTTAGTTTATTTATCAGAGTCTTTTGACTGCCTTTTTCATAACTCAGTTTCATTTAGTTTCATATTCTTTCCATTCAGTTTCCATTTCTGTTTTTGTTTTCTAATTCGGTCTTAATTGGCCTTGGTCTCAAAGCCTCATTTAAATATTTACCTTTTCTAAAGGAACTCTTAACCTCGATAATTTCATTGAGCTTCAGTTTTGTTATATCATTAATAGTGTCCATATCATTCGTTTTCCGGTTTCAGGATCATTTTATTTTTTTCTTCTAGAGTGTATATAAAGATCCTATTTGCTCTGAATGTATTTTCATTTTTCTTCTCTGACTTTTCTTTTGTAGACTGTTTAGGTTTTGGTTGTTTCTTTTAGTCGCCGACAACCTTCCTGTCAGCCTCATCATCTGTTTTTGTTTGTTCAGTGTCTGAAATATCATTGTCTGGAATATTTTTGACATGTTCATCTGATTTTTGCCTATTTTAGAAAACAACTTTTTTCTTCTTCCTGTTTTAGTTTACTTGGCTTACCTGCTGGATTCTCTTGTTTCTTGTTTGCCTTTATTTTTACATTTTATTGTCTTGTACAGCCTTTTCTTTTTCCAATTCAGCAGCCAGAGTTACCGTTTTTTCTTAAGGATTTTCTATTTGCTCTTGTTTTAATTCATAAATTTCATCTTTCAATATTTGTATCTCCCTCAAGCATTGAATCTTAAAGTCCGTTAATTCTTCATACATTTTCTGAATTCTGTTTTCTAATGGGCATGCCCCCTCACACTTTTTGGATGTGCTGATTTTTTGATCACCGATATGGCTCATTTCCTCTTTTTCGAGTGTATTTGATACGGGTGCATGTACATTTTCTGCCATTATTTCCCTATCTTTCTCAGTTCTAATTAGTTCTTAAGAAAAAAAAAAATGTTTTTTTGATATATCGTCACAACTTTGATTTGTTTTATAGTTCTGTTTCAAGACTAGAATTACTTTTAGTATTGATGTCTCTGCACCAGCTGCAGTCTTCCTGTATATTTTCTTGATTATCTATTTTTAGTTCATTATTGATGTCTGTTAGGAGAGCATCAATATTATTTATATTTTATTTCTGCTTTTGAAGTAAGTATTTTCACATTTGTGGCATTTTTTCCTATCATAGGTTTGGCATACAAATTGCTTTGTTTCACAGTGTTTAAAACATTTTTCAGCTTTAGTTTCTTTTACTTCTCCTTGGTCTAAACATGTGTTTAAACCCTTAGAGTTATTTCAGTCTGGTTAAGTTTACCTTAGAAACAGCTGGGCTACGCTGATCAGCGTTTTGACCTCCCCTCTCTCCTTAATGCCACTTCTTTTCTTTCCAGTTGTCTTTTGTTCTAATTTGTTTTCTATTTTGTCTTTCCTATTTTCTTCTAGATCATTGAGTGTTCTGTACACTTCACTAATCTGTTCATTTCCCCCCAGCCTCGTGGCAGGCGGGGATGAGAAATTTATGGATTTTTTTTTAGAGCAACAGTTCAGCATCTCTACACTGTTCAGCTGGTACTTTATATATATATATATATATATATATATATATATATATATATATATATATATATATATATATATATATATATATATTATATATATACATTTATTTATATATATGTGCATATATATAAATAAATATATATATACATATATATGTACATATACATAAATACGTTTATATATATACATATATGTATATGTATATATATATATATATATATATATATATATATATGTACATATATATGTATATATACATTTATACATATACATACATATATATGTATATGTATGTATATATACATACATACATATATATGTATATATATGTGTGTGTCTGTATACATACATACATATATATATATATATATATATATATATATATATATATATATATACATATATATACATACATATACATATATATATACATACATGTATATATATATGTGTGTGTGTGCACATAAATGTGTATATTAAACTGAATCATTAACTAAATTATTCATTTGAAACAACTTTTGAAACGTCAAGCGCTCGTTTAAACGTTGTGCTCCATTTTTCAGGAAAAACTAACGTGAAACTTTTATGTTGACTTGCAGTCAAGTGCCAGAGACGTGTTGCAATGACCCTTGATCTCCACAAGAACACCTGGGCTGATAGTCGTCCCTTTAGCAGTTTCCTGTCGGTAATGAGTGTCAATCCATCCACAGTGGCCAGCTTATTGCCAATCAACCTGGCATTACAAGCGTGTCTCAAAAGGATAGGAGTATCAACTAGGTAAGTACTTCAGTGTTTGCAAAAGCCAGTGTGTTGCCTGTGAAATGCGTTTGGTCAGTCTTTGCTGTAGAATTATACAGACCTCTGGCTTTTGCTTGTGTAACTAAAGGACAGATTAATTATTTCAGAATATGTGCCACGATGACAGCTATGGTCAGTAGCCTTGTATTTAATACAAAAGTGTTTACCTTCGATGGGGAGGCGGCAGGTACTTGGACGGACGTTAGTTGTTACGAACACACACACACACACACATACACCCATATATATATATGTATGTATGTATATAGATATACATATGTATATCTATCTATCTATATATAGATAGATAGATAGATAAACATATATATGCATGTATATATATGTATATATATATATATTCTCTCTCTCTGAAAAGGTTATATATGATTATGATTTGTTAAATAAGCATCACCCTACATATAAGAACAAAATGTGATAACAAATGTATATACCATTATATCACTCAAATGAATGAATAAATAAATGTTTATACCGATACAGCAATGTATTTTATTTTAACGAAGAGAATACATTCATCGTTATTTAAATACATTAAACAATTAGAATATCTTTACCTCCTGAATGATCAAACCATTTCTCATCGTTAAATAAATGTTGCTGTCAAGTGGCCCTGCAACTTCAACACGGGTTTTATGATTTTCTGTCAAAAGAAAAAAAAAAAAAAAAAAAAACAGTATGTACAAGCTGCAGATTCTCCTTCGGGAAATCATCGGAATCAGTTGCAAATAATTTACTTGCCATGAAATCATGCATCAAATAATCTTTTGTAGACTCTGAAAAAAATGATTATGAAGAGGTTAAGCAAATCAGTTGTGATGGTGACAATGAGGAAAGCAGTAATAATGTTGAGAAAAAAATATATAATAATAATTTTTAAAAAATATCAAGAATATCAAGAACCAAGAACAATACAAATTAATATAAAGCAGAAATTTTATTGTCACAATGAAGCTATTCAGTCACTTATGATATGAGTAATACTTGTGTCACTTCTCTATTTCATAAAAGTTATACATGTAAGCTTAATGTCTGACTAAATGTTAACATATGTATGTTCAAAATTGTACCATGAAATACCTAACGAAATTTACAGCGAATTCTATTTACTCCATTACAGTAAAGGAGAAAATTAAAATATGTAATATGCTAACTATTTTTTTTCTATTAAATTTAGAATAACAAAATAGAATCACTTTAAATTCAGACTTCTCATTCCTGAAATGCAAAACTCAGTATTAATATAACAAGCTTCTACAAGTTTAAACCATTCAAGCTGTTAACAATGTTCATGATTTTTTATCTGAGTGCGCGATGAGGATACATGGCGTTTAGATGAAATAATGATTTCACTAAATTCCTCGTATGAACTTCTTTATAAGCAAAAGATTAATTTTCGGATATTTAGTTTTGATTTGATTTTGTACAAGATACAAGTTTTGCTACAAAGGTAAACTCAGGATTTTTCATCTCAGTTTACCAGCTAGGTAGTTATATCATATTTACATAATACAATCACTCCACATTCACTATCGCGTAACAAACTTGTAGTCTTTATATCATCTAGTATTAATAGGGCTGATAAAAGGGGTAAATAATGTTGACATTATGGAAATTAGAACAGGTGTTATGTACAGAAATTAATGAAATCAGTGTCGGCTTTAACGTTTGCATTCGACGTAATAACACAACTCAGTTGATAGGGAATTCCGATAATTAGTTTCATTAAGAGTAACAGTCCTTGAAAACTCCTATAACATCTTTGGGATATGCAAAGAGAAGAGAAGAAGAAAATAGATAGATAGAGAGTCAGAGGGAGAGAAGAGACTAAAAAGATAAATGGTGAGAGAGAGAGAGAGAGAGAATATCACACGCACGCACGCACACACACACACACACACACATACACACATACACATACACACACACATACACACACACACACATACACACACACAGAAATCGAAAATGAGAAAGCGGAACAGTCCCTTTAAGCTGGCTAATGTGAACACACGCACACCAATGGCCTTTAAATGAAAGGGTTCAATAAGCTCCCCAGTCGGTGCACATGCAATCAAATGTCAGACCTATAATATACAAATCCGAATTAGATCTTGCTTGGCAGACGAATATGTTCGATGTGTTTGCGACATCGGAAGTTGCAAATAAGGGCTGGTAGGACATCAAAGCAAGTTGATGATATTACTCTAAACATTTCGATCACGAAGAGTAAATTGGTTACCTTCATGTTATCAGGAAGAACGAAGTCCTAATCAATATAATCCTGGAACACAAATTTTGTGATAGGGCTTGGCTAGATCTGACAAAAATATGATGATCTTTTGATAGTGATGGTATTAGCTCTGTAAAGCAGGGCGAATTGCCTACCGATCCGCCGATGTTTTATTTTGTTGAAGCGTAAATCTTATATTTTTCATGTTTTTGATGATGTTGTCCAGTTGCTGCAATTCCTGTAGGAGAGGACGGACGGAAGGTTTCTGTTGTTATATTCTGTTGTTATTTAAAGTTTTTACTTCTCGATCTCTGATTGTGTTTACATTTATGCTAGCATTTTCATCCTCTCTACGTTCAATTCGAAATAAATAAACGGACTTCTAAATTTGTTTTCCTAATTTTTTATATACAATATAATTTTGTATTGAATTTGTATTAAAGGCCCTAGTTCCATTCCTACGGGGGTTTAAAAACAGGAGAGCTATTTAATAACCTACCAGCGACCATTTCATTCATGTTTTTTTCTTCACTGGTCTGGTTTATCAAATTTAACTCTTGCCTTTAATACCTATTAACAATTAAAGTTATCTAAAGTGACCATACAGAATATGGACCTGTTTTCAACAAGGTTCAGGGATACTTTCCCATCTATGCTCTTGTTTCGCTTGATCTGAGCTGTGGGTTATGTCAACAGTCATGAATTAAACTCTCTCTCTCTCTTTCTGTCTCCTCCTCCTCCCTCTCTCTCTTTTTCTGTCTCCTCCTCCTCCTCCTCCCTCTCTCTCTCTTTCTGTCTCTATCTCTCTTTCTCCTCCTCCATCCCCCCTCTCTCTCTGTGAGAATTATATCGAATGACATTAAATACAAAGGTAAATCAAATACAAATACCATATGAACTCGCGAGTCAGGTCAACTTTGATGGATGGGTAATTCGCACATAGTTGCCTTCCCAAGTGCCTAGATCCTCAAGAAAGAG
>BOPN01005296.1:60000-62500 GCA_017312705.2 Penaeus japonicus
TTGTAATATTATCCATCCTGTGAAAGGAAAAGATATATTATAATATTTTGGTTCATTTCACCTCAAGATTCTATGGTTCAACCGCGATACCAAAGACATCTTTTTCCGTCGAAACCTGATATGTTTGCGACTGAATCCGAACACCGCTCCATTGGTTCATCGAATTCACAGCCAGGTGAACGAAGTCAAGGGGGAAAAATTGGTACGCCACCACTTCAGTCTATAGAGTCATCGAGGCCAGCACACAGAGCATAGTTACATGATTGGGAATGCTCTGGATGCGAATACATGGCAACAAGTTCAACAATCGCTCTTCTGGTCTATCGTGTGATTAAAGTGTACTCTGATTTATTTATTTCAATGACCATGATACTTTATGATTTTTTTTGTGTGGGAATTACATAGAAATGAAATATGATAATCACAAGTAACTTTTTCTTACTGGTTCTAAAGTAATTGTTAAGATTTGAAAGTGGTACATTTTCGACCATCATTCCAGTCAAGAGTAAAACCCAGATAGTGCAACTACCAACGACACTTCTTTTAATAGTAAATTAATTGATTCCCTTGGGAAATGTAATAAAATAATTCCAGCTATCCTACCAAAAGTGTGACATGAGATTTGAATTAAATATTGCATAAGCTCAAATTGGATGACATTACTTTTTTTTTTCTTTAAACGAGCTCTCACGATTAAAGCATAGAAAATCATAACTGATTTGATATACTCCATCATTTGGCAAGACAAATTCTTTGTTGTATTTCATTCAGACATTCTAAAGCATTTTTTTTTTCTTTCCTTTTTTTGCTAGGAAATAGCTACGCTGTACGTTTCACTATCCATTGCCGTTATTAATGAATTTAAAACATCTATTGCGTAGATGAATTTCATATATATTAGCACCGTTAAACGAAAGTACAGCAAAATAACTTACTCAATGGCACTTTAAAGTAAGTGAAAAAAGGGACAAATTCGGTACATGTTTGTGTGTATGGTTTCTCAGTAATCCCTGCTCCCCTTCCTTCACCTTTCAGTTTTTCTAGGGAGAGCAGGATTCATTTTATTATCTTGAGATCCAAATAGCACATGTAGTTTACAATATATGTGTGTGGTGTTGTGTTGTGTGTGTGTGTGTGTGTGTGTGTGTGTGTGTGTGTGTGTGTGTGTGTGTGTGTGTGTGTGTGTGTGTGTGTGTGTGTGTGTGTGTGTGTGTATTCAGCATAAGTACTCTTCTTTCCTATATAACAAGCTGTCTACCCGGATGTTTCCATAGAGACCTTAATTTTCTTTCTGGAGTCTTTTTTCTTGACCTGTCCCATTGAAGCTTCACCAATCTGGAATTAACTAGATTTATCTCACTTAAAGCATGCCTCACTCTACTGCCCGATCCACTGTCCGTGCGGGGCTAGCTATCATAGACATATATCTTAGGTTGATAGTTTCAACGATATTGCAAAAAAAAAAAAAAAAAATCAATAAATCAATAAATTAACAATCATTAAGATAGGAATGAAAATAATAATAATAATCATGTTAATAGACAGTGGTAATGAGAATACTGATATTGATATGATGACAGTATTAATGATAGTGTTGCTGGTCACTCACTGATTTCAGTCCACGGCTCAACTGGTCTCGCGCTCACTCGCAGTGCGATCGTTGAGCACTCAAACCCCACTAGAACACAATTGAAGAGCAAGGACATACAATCGGGTTGGGGTGTAAGTATCACCTATGCCCTCCAGTGGAAATTACACTGGAGGGCATACATGTCACCGTGGAATATTACAGGCTGATGCAAATTTACACCAGGGTCCCGGAACAGAATTGGTCCATTTTGTCCTCTTGGGTACCGTATGAAGCGAGGAAAAGAGGTTATCCATGGGTGGGGGTACAGTATGGATAAAAAAAAAAAAAATACAAGACTCATGTTTGGGAGTTGTAAGGATTATTCACTCTAATAGATTAGTTGTATCAAAAAAGGGTACTCATCGCTTCTATGTGAATGCAAAGATGTGAGGTGCTTTTAATTCAATTCTGTTCAGTTCACTTGTTTTATGCAGGGGCGTATGGATACCCAACTTAGCATTTGTCTTACGTTCGGGAACAGAGAAGACCAGTGCCATGATTATCAGAAAAAAAGCTAGAAGATAGGAAACTTTGCTATTCGCCCGAAGCCCACTTGATTCATGAACAATAATGCAGTGAAGCTTTTGTCTATGAATAATATGATCATCATTTAGATGAAATGGAAATTGTTCACGGTTTTCATTCATGTTTTTGTTGTTATTGGTCAGTCCATATATAAAAATGTTGGGCAAAAGTGTTGACACAAACAACATTCTAAACCCAACCAAACTAAACTTATACATAACAAAGCTAAAACCTTAAGCCAATCCAAACTTGACCTTAACCTAGCATAAGTACAACAAATGTAGAATTTTAAACCAAACTTAACCTTAATCTATTCCACATGTAGCAGATCCAAAGTCAAATTAA
>BOPN01005296.1:70000-76817 GCA_017312705.2 Penaeus japonicus
AGATAGAGAGAGCGAGAGAGAGAGAGAGAGAGAAAGAGAGAGAGAGAGAGAGGGAGAGATAGATAGATAGATAGAGAGAGCGAGAGAGAAAGAGAGACAGGAAAAAAAATAGTACAGGAAAGATTAAAAATGATAAAGGAAACACAGCAGTAACAAGAGTGATAAAACCCACTTCATTCGCTATTTTCTCCCACTAACGATAAACGAGAAGACATATACACAACAGGTGATAACCATAATAAAGCACACCAGCTCATCAATTTCCGCCCATAACAGACTATCTCATAACTGTCCTGAGAGGAGACGCACCCACCGTACCATTAGAACCGTATTTCCGCGTAATTGATATGGGAACAAATTGATATGGGGGAATAATTGCCATCGGAAGGGCTGATGAAGCTGGAAGGGGTTTAGAGAGAGTTTAGGATTATCCAGAGTCCGTGTTTACAAGGAGCAACTTGGCCGTGAGGGGTATTAGCAGAAGGGAAAGCTTGAAGATTATATACAGTGTCCAGTTTTATGAAGTTATTTGGTGTTGTAATGTTATTGTGCTGTATTGTGGGTGATTATTATGATGATGGCGATCGAATTGACTATAATGATTGAAATGACGAAGATGATGGTGGTTGTTGTCGTTAGCATTGTGTATTGTTCTTTGTAATATTACACTCATCCGTTTATAGATATTGTCAATAGCAATATTCTTTTTATTGGCGTTAAAAGAATTGCCATTACCGTTGTAATTATCCTTATCTTCCTAACGGATATTATTTTCATTATCAATATGGTTATCATCTTCAGTATTGTTACTGTCATCTATCTCATCCTCATCGTCATTAATGTCATTTTCATGTTTTTTTCCCCCGTTAGGTGGTTGGAAACATACATCCCCACGAGATAATTTATCTAAGATACTTTATCAGCTTTCCCGCAATGCTGTATAACATATATCGTGTAATAACAAAACATTCCACAGGAGCTTTCTGAGACTCCCCTTCCTCTACAAGGTCTCTTATTAGCACCTCCCCCCCCCTCCCCTCCCCTCCCCATACTATTATCCCTGTTCTCCTTCCTCCTTAATCCCCCTTCTCTTCTCCTCCTAACCCCCTCTCACCAACCACAAGCGGTCTACTACTGACCTTCTACTCTAATAAGTTTCTGGCGTCGAAGTAGCCAGGCGTTCAGTGTTGCCAGCTTGTGATTTATGGCTCCCATTACGCGTCCTGGCCGCTGACCGAGTTTCCCCAGATTTTTTTTTTTCCTTAGATATATTCTCATTAATTCTCCTATATATATCACTCAATCCATTTATCTGTATTTATACGTATATGCATATATGCAATGTTAATATTCTTGACATTCATATTTTCTCAAGAAAGATGATTTAATCATTTATATATTTATTAGAGAAATCTATCCGATTTGTAATTGTTATCATTATCATTGTTATAATGATTAATGAAAATAATAACATTATTGATAAAGACAATTAAACAATTACAATAAGAGATTATCATAATTGTTATTGTTATTATTGCCATTAGCATCATCATTATTAACATTGTTATTTTGATTGACATTATTAATATTATAAACATTATTGTAATTATCCTGATCATTACCATTATTGGTATCAGTACTAGTGTTGTATCGCTACGATCATTACTATTCTAATTATCATTATCATTATTCTCATTGTCATGTTATTGTTGTTACAATTATTATCATCAATATTATAATTACTGTTATTATCATTGCTATTATCTTCATTATCATTTTATTATCATTTTTATAATCATTATTACAATTATTATTTTCATTATCATCAATGTTATCATTATTATTATCACTATTAATATTATTGTTGTTATCATTATCATATTGTCATTACCTCATAAAAATAATCAAAACATCTTCATATGTTTTACGCTATTGCTACTACATTTATTACTGATAAGAAATCATGAATAGCATCAATGATATAAAATCCTCATAACTATGATCATACTTATAGTCATGATGAAGATAATAACGATAACAATGACAACTGCAACAATAAGTATAACAAATCATTTTCAATACTAATATACAGCGGGAACAGCAATACTAAGAATAACAAAAACATCATTTTTATAACAATAGCAGTCATTATCATAATATAATTATTGACGATAAGAAATAAATACTATGTTAATGTTAATAATTACAACATCACAATATATACCGATAAGGATAACAATGAAAACAAAAAATGATCTGGACTGGATCATACGAAGAATATTAGCCACACATAGAGCATCCACATGAAGAATAGACACAATTACCATTAATTTCGGATCTCCTTTGCCGTTTTTGGCTAAATTAACACACAAACAAAAGAATCATTTACCGTATACAGCTTTTAACTGCAAATAAGTCAGATGAAGTATTGTTATAATGGTACTTTGTAATTCAAATGTTCATCTTGGTCTTTGTCTGTTCCGGTGCGGTTCAATGGCGCTGAGTGTTATTCCGCTTGTGGGATTTGTAAAAAAAAAAAAAAAAAAAAAAAAAAAAAAAAAAAAAAAAAATCCCATATATGAATGCTGCATTAAGAGCGCTACCCATCAACAAGAATCATTGTCCTGGGGCCGTACTACCTTCCTGGTTATTAGGAAAAGAGAATCGGCACTTTGAGAATTCACACAAAACATATATCTCACTCACAGCAAGGGAATATCTGGTATCGACCGTACCAGACACCCGTACTCGGCTGGGACAAACACTCATCAGGCATAAGCACAACGTTTGGACTACCCTATAGGCCTTTGAAGTACATACTATAGATGACCCTTATCAGGATATACCAGATAAACCTCACCGCTGCCAATTAGAAAAGGGGTATATCATAATTATCCAGAGTCAGATAACCAGGATCGAGTTGGATGGAGAGAACACCCTGTGATGAGGACGGCTTGCGAACAACAGTGCTTGAACATATAAGTTCCTTTGTTGATATTATCCGTGTCAATTTTTAAATGCAAAAGAACACAAGTAAGAAAGATACAACCACATCAATAGAAAATGAATAGTTAATAACCTAATATGACTTATAACTAATAGTAGTTATAGCAGTCATGATAACGATGGTGAAGATAATATGACTTTAGTTATAGCGATGTCGATAATAAACTGAAATAGAATGATGACACAATATATCATTAATGTTAATGATAATTTGAATAATCATAGTGATACTGATTAATAATAATAATGATAATGATAATAACGATACGAATAACAGTTTTGGTAATATTGATGCTAACAATGATTTTGATAATGATAACAATAATGATAATGATGATGATTATAATAGTGTTAGGATGATAATAATGATAAAATTAATGATAATAACAATGACATTAATGATAATGATTATATAAATAATGATAATGATAGCAACGATAATACTGATAATACTAATACTTATAGAATTAATGATTTAACAACTTCTACTACCGCTCTGACGACAACAATATCAACACCAACAATTACTATTAAGGCAAAAATAACGACACAGAAGAATACGAAGAAGAACAACAACAACAAAATTACGAAGAAGATGAAGAAGAAGAAGTGGAAGAAGTAGGCAAAGAACAAAAACTAGAAGAAGACACAGAACTAGGAAAAGAAAAGAAAAAATACGAAGAAGATGAAGAATAAGTAGTGGGTGAAGTAGGCAAAGAACAAAAACTAGAAGAAAAAAAATACGAAAGATGAAGCATAAGAAGTGGAAGAAATAGGCAAAGAACAAGAACTAACAGAAAAAGAAGAATAAGGAGACGCAGAACTAGAAGAAACTAATGTTCCAGTGTCTCCCCCCCCCCCAACGCCCCCCACACCCCCTACCCTATAACCAAGAAACAAGACCTGGGAATCAACATCATGTCAGCTCTTGTCTCCCTAACGTGCAGTCGGTAGAGCTTCAAAGGGGCATTGTTTGGAATAAGAAATGAGGTTGTATGGGCTGTGCGAGAGGGAAAGATGGTACTCGTTTGTGTGTGTGTTTGCGCGGGGGGGGTGGGGGGGTTCTGTGTGGGGGTGTGGGGGGGGAGGGGGTATGAGTGAGTGTGTGTGTGTGTGTGTGTGTGTGTGTGGAGGTGTGTATGGAAGACGGAGAGAGAGAATCTGGTAGGTGTGTCTAAGTGTTTGTGTTTGGTGAAAGAGAGAGATAGATAGAAAGGGTTAGTGTGTGTTTAATTCTTATGTTCAGGCATATAAGTATATATGTATATATACCCATCTATAGATGAATGAATAGATACGAATGTATATGTATATATATATATGTATATATATATATATATATATATATATATATATATATATATATATATATATATATATATATATATATATATATATATATATATATATATATATATGTATCTATATATGTATATATATATATATATATATATATATATATATATATATATATATATATATATATATATATATATATGTATGTATATATGTATATATATATATATATAACCATATATATATACATATATATATATGTATATATATATACATACATATATGTATATATATATATATATATTTTTTTTTTCGTACGAATTAGTCGATTTGTTTAACCAATGAAGTTCATGTGTGTTTATGTATGTATGTATGATGTATATACATACATATATATATATATATATATATATATATATATATATATATATATATATATATATATATATATATATATATATATATATATATATATATTTATATATATATGTGTGTGTGTGTGTGTGTGTGTGTGTGTGTGTGTGTGTGTGTGTGTGTGTATGTGTGTGTGTGTGTGTGTGTGTGTAAGTATATGTATATATGTGTATATGTATATGTATATGTATTTATATATATATACACACATCATACATACATACTTAAACAAACATGAACTTCATTGGTTAAACGTTAATCTAATTGACAAATCGTCTAATTCGTACGAAAGAAAAATGTTAGAATCGCTATAGATTGAAAAAAAAAAACTAAAAACTTCCCAACTTCAATCTAAGCGCTGGTCAGTGGGTTATGGATGATCTTACCTCCTTTATAGTGGGAATAGCTTTCCTTAGATAAATTGACCTTGACCCTGATTCTGTCCTTGGTCCTACTTTCTTTCTATCTAGCATATGTTCTTATCAAAGTTTACTTCTATCGTTCATTTCTTGGTTCCTTACGCCTGATGAAGAACTTTCATTAAAAAAGTTCGAAAATTCCGTAGTGAGTTTCCCTCTCCAATTTTCTTAATGTGTTAGTGTTCAATTATAACTTTGTTACATCTGTTTTCGTGTTTTGTGATTCATGAGCGTATATATATATATATATATATATATATATATATATATATATATATATATATATATATATATATATATATAATATATATATATATATATATATATATATATACATATATATGTGTGTGTGTTTATTATTTATATTCTTGTGTGTGTTTACATTATATATATATATATATATATATATATATATATATATATATATATATATATATATATATATATATATATATGTATATATATGTAATAAATATATATATATATATATATATATATATATATATATATATATATATATATATATATATATATATATATATATATATATATATATATATATATATACATGGATGTCTGTATTTTCTTTGTTGTACATACATATATTTTTATATATATATTTATATATATATATATATATATATATATATATATATATATATATATATATATATATATATATATGTATATATATATATATAATAATAATAATAATAATAATAATAATAATATATTAATAATAATATATATATATGAATATATATATATATATATATATATATACATACATATATATACATAATAATAATAATAATAATATAATAATAATATAATAATATAATAATAATAAATATATATATATATATATATATATAATAATATATAATATATATAATAATAATATATAATATATATAATGATGATGATCTAATGACTTTGTTTATTATATTATTGCTTGTGGTGTAAATATGTACATATTATATATAATATATATATATATTATATATATATAATATGTATATATATATAATATAATATATATGTATATATATTATATATTAATAATATAATATGTAATGTATAATAATGTACATTATTGTTTTATATATATATATATATATATATATATATATATATATATATATATATATATATATATATATATATATATATATAATATTATTATTATTATTAGCCATAATAATAATAATAATAATATAATAATATGTATATGTATATGTAGTATAATAATATATATTAATATATATAATAATAATATAATAATAATGTGTATGTAATAATAATACATATATATATATATATGCATATATGTTGTTGTTCATAAATGTAATACATGTATATACATGTATGTGTGTGTAATAATATGTATATATGTGTATGTTTATATATGCATATATAAATAATAATAATAATAATAATAATATAATAAAGATATAATATATATATATAATAATATAATGTATATTATATTATATGCATATATACATATATATATATATATATACATATAATAATAATAACAATAATAATAATAATAATAATATAATATATATAATATATATACATACATACATAAATATTTATATATACATATGTTTATATATAAATATATATGTATGTATGTATATTTATATAGATAGATATATAAGTGATTTCCTTTC
>BOPN01005296.1:92160-101513 GCA_017312705.2 Penaeus japonicus
AAATAATAATAATAAAGTCCCGTGAAAATTCGTAAGTTTTATTAGTAAAACTTTCTTTTGCCTTTTCCAGTATAGTCAATTTTCTTTCTGTTTTTTTTTTTTCTGTTCTCTCTCTCTCTCTCTCTCTCTCTCTCTCTCTCTCTCTCTCTCTCTCTCTTTCTCTCTCTCTCCCTTTCTCTATCTCTACTTTTCTCTTTTTTGTCTGATTGCCTTAATATGGAAGGTTATTTAGTAATTCTGTCCACTGAATGATGTTGGTGTTAGCATTTTCAATCTATGTAAAGCTATCATGATGTAGTGATAATGGAATTAAAGAAACATACAAACAAAAAAACCGCGATTTTTCTATTATTTTCTTTATTTCACATACAATAGGGTCGTAGGACATCGCTGCACATGCATATTCACTTCCTTAGGGCAACATACTGTAGTTACGGACTTCAGGACTTCATTCTTACATTAGCAGTCCGCAGCAACTAGAGTCCGGAGGAGTCATATCAGATATCGATTGGACAGTATTGTTACAACGTGATTCATTATCATCTTTGCTATAACTATTGTTGTTCGAAAAGAATGTGATTCCATTATCATTTTGAAGATAATGGCTTTAGATGCTTAGAAATACTGCATATGCTATTGCTATATTCATGTGCATCACTTACTTTCCAGCGCTAGCAGATGCATGTTTTTTTTTTTTTTTTTTTTTTTTTTTTTTTTTTTTTTGACAGATTCGACCAACAATTAGATCTGGTTGATATGAGCTCATTCATTCGAATTGTTCATAATTCATGATTTTTCCATCAGAGTTAAAAGAAAGAAAATTAACGCTCCCATAATTTAGTCCAATAATTAGCTTTTTAGGATGATTAAACTCTTAAAGTGAACTATTTTATCAAGACACTTGTTCATCCTCACTTAATAAGAAAGGATAAATTATACAAAATCCTCCCCACAAAGAAACCCGTTACCAATATATCACTTACTTGATGCGAACTCATGCAAGCAGGATCCGTTTCCCAATGCCATACTTTCAACAATGAAATTCGCACACAGGCAATCCGAAGCGATAAGACATTGCATCATGCACCAACCATTTTTACAAAGAGATGCCTATCGGAAAAATAAAAAAAACATTTGCATAGAAAAGAAAAGTTTTGCACAGAAAAAGTACTTCCCACACAAACACAAAATCTCCTGACATGTTTCTTTTATTCTTAGAAATCGCAAGGAACTTCAAACCCAAAAGCGGCGAAGGTCGTTGCATTGGAAAGATTTCAACAAACCTCTCAGCAAGATTGGATTGAATCTGGGTTCCTCGGCGGGGAATCAACAAACGCTGCGGTTGCACTCAATCAGCCTTCGCTGTTTGTTTACCGCTAGGTAGTAATTAGATGCAAATGCGACCAGGTGTTGGGTGTCACATGGCTTGTGCTACCGGAGTTTCAAGGATAACAGCCACAAGCACCCATACACACACACACACACACACACACACACACACACTGTATCAGCAGACAAAGATAAATACTGTAAAATTTATTATCTCTCAGCATGATTGAACTGAGAGCTTCTGTGCATCAACAACACTCCGTGTAGTATTTCTAAGGTTTGTTATCTCTCTCTATGCCTTTCTTGCATTAGGTATCGTATAGAACATGCGACTGCGTTGTATATATTGATAAATAACTCTCTAATAACCATTATACCTGATGCATGCTCTTTACTTTCGTTTACACAAATCATGAGGCACTTTTATTTGTAAGACTAATCCTGTCAAAATCAATAGCCTTACAAGAGGAACTCATATTTTTCTGTTCATTTCAAATGTGACCATCCGCATCACCGTCATTGGTATTAATATTATATCCGTTATTATCATTATCATCATTATCTTTATTATTATTATATCTATCGCTATCATTATTATTATATATATTGTTATTATTATCATCATCATTATTCATCTTTATTATCCGTAGTAGTTTTATTTTTTTATTATAATATTTTGTATAATTTTTAGCATTATCATCATTATCATTATTATTACTATAATGTAGTGCACATAATGCACATTGCTGATTTTCATTACGCTAGTGAAATGTGTGTTTATTCAGATGTTTGTTCTTTGCGTTGTGTAGAATTGTTCATGAGTGAAGGTTTACTCATAAAATATGAATAAGGGGGTCATAATGCTAACACACTCTATATTTCAATATCAATACTGATTTTTTTATAATTGTAATTATTAGATTCTGATTTGTTGTCTTGTAATTTGTAGCAGTCACTCAAGTCACTAGCATGGAACGGCCTTGAAGGTGTTGTTCTCAAACGTTGGAGCAATGAAACTGAATATTGACACACCTACACACTTCCAAAGTCAGCCAGTGCACAGCTGGATTTCACATGGCAGGTCATGCAAAGGCGACCACTTTCCAATTCTTTTGGAGATAGAGAATGGCATTCCAGCCAATGGGGCGCAAGGACGGCGGCTTAAACATACCTACTGGACTCATCTTCCTTCTTGGTCGGCAGGGGGATGTCCCTCGTGTTTCTCCCTGGTTGGTGGGATCGCACCCCTCCTGGTCCTCGCCCATGAAGGCTTCACTTACCTACCTGGTATCCCTTTGCTCTATGGAGACGGGAGTCCCGGAGGTTGAGCAGTTCGTGTGAGTACACTAATACCTTTTCCGGTCCTCGCTCTATCACAATGGGTGGCCGATCCCGATTTAGATAGTTTTGTGGCTTTGGCTGGTTTAGGATCAAGTTTCCCCTGCCTCGTTATGCTTGAATGGGTCACGCCAATACCCTCATTATAAGACAGGGGCTGTGTATAACCCATACCTCCGTTACCCCTCATGCTTAACCAACGTTTGCCATCATTTTACCAAATCTTGAAAATAATATTTTGTTTACAAAAAAAGAAAAACAAAATCAAAGACAAATAATAGATTTGATTACTTAAACATGTGAAAAAAGGATGGTCATAAACACTTGACAAAAAGGATGGTCATAAATGATAGTCTGCTTAGTAGGATGATTCTTATTGTATACTAAATACCTTAAGTGAAATACATTATGCAACAAGTGTATTCTTGCATTATTAATTCTTATCCTACGACTCGACCAGTATTAGTTTTTTTTTTCAGCAGACTTTTATCAGTAAGTTTAAATATTTACAGTACAACGCGCGCTCCCGGGGGGTTTCCAAGGTAACATGGCCTTGCAATCGCGGCTCCGTGTGAATATCTACGTTCCTGGGAGAGATAGATAGAGGGGGAGAAGGTTCAGGGATGGTAGTAGCCACTCGCGAGACTTGATGCTACTATCCAAATAAAGCAACAAAGTAATGGCCATCCAATAATAATCTGCGTGTTTCATATTTGTCAAGCTAAAGGCTATTCGATCCATAATAACATTTATCTTTATAGGAAAATAAGTGCTGGAAAGGAGTTTCCTCATTCCTCGACTTGATTCCGTCTCTGTACGTGCTTGTCGGTACGCATCAAAATTGTCAAAATTCACGCCTTTTCTAGCTGGCCATCGTGCCAGATCCTAGAATCCTCGTCCCTCAACACCATGCCTCGACCAATCACTAGTGACCTAAGCTGCAAGGGGTCGCTATCATGCATTGACGTCAGGGCGAGCTTTGGGCGGTGCTTGCCCCTTTACAGTGTACAGGGCAAGCACTGACCAATGTTCACCATGTATATATATATGTTTTTCTGTGTTGTTGCATGGTGTGTAATGTTATTACACTGTGCATGTGCAGGCGGACTAGTCAGTCAGGTCCTCGTGTACCTCCCCGGTTACACTAGTGTGCCTATATACATGGTGTAATATCATTACACACCATGCAACAACACAGGCCATTATACATATTTACATCGCACATATAATTACATTAATATCAATCCTAGCTGTTCTCACAGTTGTGACATCGTCATTATTATCATTCGCGTCGACCTCCCATCCCCGTTTACTAACGTGGCTGAGCACTATGTTGAGTAAGGACTAAGCTCAGATCAAGTCACCATTTGTTGGCACATCTCACGAGTCGGCACACGATTACACAGGCAGGGTCGCCTCAATGCATATTAGCCCGGCGAAGCATTCGCTCCGCCGGGTTAATTGTTATCATTGTTATCAATATCATCATCCTTATTGACAACAGTATTATCATTAACATTTTTATTGGTTATTACTATCCTTCTCATGACATTATTATCATTGTTATTTTTATCATCATAGCTACTGTTATCATCATTATCATTTTTGTTAATATTATCATTATTATGATTAGCCTCATTATTACTAGTATCAGAATGATAATCTCTCTTTCTCCCCCCCCCCCCCCCACCTCTCTCTTATTGTTTCACATACATACGCCCTAAACAGGGAATGTGAACATCAATAATGAATGAACCCAACTGCTTTTTTTCTGTTCCTCACATGCGCACATACGGAGGGCTTGGACTACAAATAACAAGAAAAAAACAAACTTACAGGAGGATGAATGCACTGGTATAATTTGCGATATTCAGTCATTGCAACAAGTCAACAATCAAATGACTGATTCAGTTCAGTTCAGTTCAGAGATATTTGCGGAGACGTCGCTTTGCCCGGGCTATATGCACAAGGCGGCCTGGCCTCTGCAAGCTATAAGTGCTGACTCATCCAATCATCATAATTGAATGCTTAACTTGGTGGTCAGATTACCTGAAGGCGCTCCAGTTGTCAGGGGGAAAGCAATAGGTATAACTGTCTAACCTGCCCAGGAGCTGTCGTCTCTGGGCCCTGCCTGAGGGTGCAAGTGTGCTCGCACTCCATCAGGTAGTGCTCTAATTTGGCGTATAGTGCGCTACAATATTCACAGCATCGCACATCATGCCCAATGATGGGTATGATTTGCCATGCATAAGGATAGCCTATTCTCAGTCTGGGAAGGCTGACTTCGGCACCTTGATATTTTTCTAGAGAGTATCAGTGACTCATAGCCAGTGGTGTCTGAGTACTTCATCTCTGTAGCCCTGCAGGGCACTGACCTGCCCTGCAGCCTTCGTTTTATGCCATAGCAGTTCCTGGCTAGGATGCACCACAAGATCATTCCAGCCTTCTTCTGCCAACCTGTTAGCTAAGTCGTTCCCTCTAATACCGACATGACTTGGAATCCAGGCGGGAAATATTAACCTCCAGAAGGAGATTGGTAACCATAGTCAACCTTGGGCACCCAGAATAGTCCTGATGGCCTCGTTTTGCATGATGGCAAGCCTTTTGCTGAGTCCAGGCTTGACCGTGGCCAGGGTACAGACAGCATGCACATAGAAGGATCTTAGTACACAGTGCTCAGCCCCTAAGTGCCGCCCTGACAGAGCTCTCATGACAGAAACTCTTGCCTTGGTCTAGTCCATGAGATTTTTAATCTCAGAGTGGAAGGTGAGATTCTCATCAACCCATACCCCCAAGTACTGGTAGATGTGAACCCACTCTAGGTCTAACCCTTGGACTCACTTTTTCTTTGGTCACGGACATCTTGTTTCAGCACCATTGCCTTTGATTTGGGTACTGAGATCTTAAGCCCGACCCTGCGGCATTCCTCAGACATTAAGTCCAGACAATGCTGGGCCTTTCTTGTTATGTTCTCATTTCATCTCCTTGTAGATATAATTGCAAAATTATCTGCATAAGAAATGGTCTTGCACCCTGCTGGGAGTGGAATGTCAAGGATGCTTAACATGAAGGTGTTAAACAGAGCCGGGCTAAGGACCCCCCCCCCCCAAATTGAGTGCCATTCTCTAGGGACAAATGCCTAGAAAGGTGACCTTGAAACTTCACTCTGGCAGTTCTATTCCGAAAATAGTCACCAGTCCAAACAAACAGTCTGCCTTTGATTCCCTTTTGGACCAGGATCTCCTGAATAGTGAGCAGACTTGCTAGTTCAAAAGCCTTTTCCAGGTCCAAGAAGAAAACAACAGAACTGTAGTTGCTGATAGTGCTCAGTAAGGTGGCCATGCTGTGAGCTGTGCTCTAACCCCTTGTGAACCCATGTAGTTGTTCAAGTGGAGGTCCCAATTTCCATTGGAGCCGGTTCAGTACCATTCTCTGCCGTCTTTCCTAAAGAGCTGAGGAGAAAGATGGGGCGGTACGGTCCTGGCTCCTTTAGTTTAGGGATGGGAACAATATCAACTCTCTTCCAGCACTGTGGTAGCGAGGAAGGCTCCCAAGACTTGTTGATGAGATGCAAGAATGCAAACTTCCCTTCATGTCCTAGGTGGAAAATGATAAAGTAGGAGATCCCATCACAACCCGGGTCTGACCGGGAACTGGTCTTATATGTTAGCTGTAATTCCATCTGGGAGAACATGACATCTGCTTCATCAGGCTCAACCCCCTTTTCTCTAATGAGGGCATGCTTGCCTGGAAGCAATTCCTCTTGGCATACCCTCAACTCTGCTGGTAGGCCAATGATACTTGTTCTTGCAAAAAACTCGAGCGCCATTCTCTTCACCTCTGACTGCGGGTCATGGTGTGTCTGTTTGGGAGCAGAGCGATTAGTGGCCCTTCTGGTACAGTTCCACAGCTCTGAAAGGGAGGTTTGGTGGCCAAGGGACTCGCATCACTCTAGCCACTTTTCCTGCTTTACCCTCTTAATAGTTTCCTGAGCATCCCTGACAGCCTCTCTCAAAAGAGCGTGGTTCTCTGGGGTTCTCTGTGAATGTGTTTTCTGCACATATTGATTCTGTGGTTGACCTCCTTAATATCACCATTGCAGTACCAGGCATCTTTAAAACACCTGGACCACGGATGGTCTCTGAGGCTGCCTCGTCTATG
Source organism: Penaeus japonicus (assembly GCA_017312705.2). NCBI lineage: Eukaryota > Metazoa > Arthropoda > Malacostraca > Decapoda > Penaeidae > Penaeus > Penaeus japonicus. Next base: position 98,989 of record BOPN01005296.1, read on the forward strand.
GCATTTACTAGTTTGGCCTGTCTACCTTCCATCGCGGATTGTGCTGGGGCATGGGTATCTGGCCAGCGTCCAAGATGGTGGTGACTATCCCATAGAGATTGCTCATGGCAATGTTCACAAACCAACTAATTCTTTCGACCAGAGCCGCAGTGACAAAGGCAAGGTCAAGCCCCCCCCCCCCCTCTTGAGCCAGGTGCCTCAGAACCAGTGATTTCTAGCTTAACGATAATGTGGATATTCTTGAGGCCAAACTAGTAAATGCCATAGACGATGCAGCCTCAGAGACCATCCGGGGTCCAGGTGTTTTAAAGATACCTGGTACTACAATGGTGATATTAAGGAGGTCAACCACAGAATCAATATGTGCAGAAAACACATCGGGGCATGACTAATACTGCGGCTATGTAGCAGCCTGCCGCATCACGACTCTGGGTATGAGCCAAGATGGGATGGTGGGCATTAAAGTCGCCCCTATGAGAATTGGCTCGTGTGCCGCGAGTCTCCTGGAGCATGACAACGTCAATGTTTCCGAGATCGCACGATCGCGTGGAAAAATGACTTGCCTACTTCCATAAGGACACTGAAAGGTAAACCACGTCTCTGATAAGACACAGATATTTACCTTCTTTCTCCCTGTGAATGCACTATTTCGAAAAGATTTATGAATAAATTCCACATGAAAATCAACCTATATGAAATAGGTGCCGGTGAATTTTTTCTCATTTGTTTAAAATTCACTTGTTCATTGAAACAAAATTACCGTATAAACAATAAATTCATCTTTCGAAAAATCCTTTGACAGTAAATGTATTAGCTCTTTCAAACTTATGATTTATGAAACTTAGATGGGGCTGCAGACACATCACCGCGAGTCCCGCAGAACAACATGTCAATAACCAAATGAATCGGCTGGATCCATACGATGCCTCTCTCTTTCTCTCTCTCTCTCTCTCTCTCTCTCTCTCTCTCTCTCTCTCTCTCTCTCTCTCTCTCTCTCTCTCTCTCTCTCCCTCTCTCTTTCTCGTGAACGCAGAAATTTTAGCTTTCATTTAAACTTGTCTTTCTTCGCCGGAATTGACGGATGCGAATATCACGAACCCCCTTCTTTTTGTCCCTCATTCCTTGATCTAAAATGTTTATCATATATGATTAGCATATTTGATTTTGTTGTCAACTTGCACGTATGTATGTGTCTGTGGTGTGTGTGTCTGTATGTGTCTCTGCAAACATATATTGAAGGGCAGATTAGGGAATGAGTACTGCACTCGTCACCTACCAGATGGAGGTCTACATACCCCCCCCCCCCCCCCTCGCCTCCTCCCCTGACCAACAGCTTTCATCCCGTGCTTCCTGCCCCTCTTCCCTCCTACTTCCTGTCGCGCCGGAAACAAAATGGAATGGCAGTGGAACGTTTTTTTTTTCCGCGACAGTGCATGTGCGGGTGTATTGGGCCACTCCCTTAATAAGATTACCGTTGTTAAATTTTGTTAACCATGGTTCTTTTTACTGTTTATGACAAAGAAACGCACGCGTGCTTGCGCAGTGGAATTTATCAGATTTCAGTACATTTTACCTCAGAATGTCTGTGTTGGCAACATATAAAAGAGGAAAGTAGATTGACCATTTTGTCTTACGAGTATTCATGTAAGTGATTTATATGCATTCAAAACAAGCCATCAGTCATCACCAGCCTAGGAGTATATTCTTCCATTTACTGAAATTAAGTTGTGTTCACTGTGCTTACAATAAATAAACCATCAACATCAAAGAGCTTTGTACGAGGCCTTTTTCTTTTTCAGTTTAACCTAACCTCAATACATCATTATGTTTCGTGTGATCTGCCTGACACGTGTATGAATTTAAATCCTTGTTGCCTTAGTAAGTTGTCAAGGTGAATTGTTTGAATAGTGATATCGTTTCCATGGTGATGATTATGAATCAATGACATCATTATAATCATAATCATAATTGTTTTCATTATAATCAGCATAATCATTATCGTCATGATTATCATTATCAGCAGCAGCATTATATTAATTATTATCATTATCATCATAATCATCATTATGATAACATCATTAATAACAATCATTACTGAAAGGGGCCTCTCGCAGCCTCACATTTCCCAGTCATCTCCCAGTCATCTTCCGTAGTCTCGCGCATTGTGCGCCTCGCACGTTTTCCTCTCCCATCCTCCTTTATGACCAACAAAAGAGAATCGAGAAGCGTGATAGCGTACAAATATTATTAGTTAGAAAAAACTAACGAAACAACCATTATTATTCTTTTCACCATTACCATTATCATTACTGTTACTAGTAATTTTATCACCATCATCCTTTTATAACTTGTTAATATTATCACTAAAACTTTTACTTCTGTTATGTATCATCACAATAATGATAACAATGATATTCGTTATAGCTATAAAAACCATTGTAGTCTCTTTTTATTGTATTCAACTGCTATAATCATCGACCCATTTGCCATTGGAGTGCATATGTGTGTGTGTGTATATATATATA
>BOPN01005297.1:7500-10710 GCA_017312705.2 Penaeus japonicus
CCCCTCCCCACGCCCCCTCGCTTAATCGTTCATGGCATCCACTTCTGATTCATGCTCTTATTATATTATAATTATATTTATATTATAATCATGTTATCATTAGTATCGCTATGGTCATTATCATTATTATAATTATCATTATCACCCTGATAGTGGTAATAATAATAATCATTATTTTGATCATAATTGTTATAATCATTATCATATCCTTACTATCATCATTATCATCATTTTCCTTATCAATATTATCAGTTGTAATTTCGTCATTATTACAATCACTGTTATCATATCACATATCACATATGTTATCATATGACATCATTCTCTGACATCATCAAAATCGATTTAATGTTTATAATCAATCACTTTCCTTTTTCTATGACTATTTTATCCACCTCTCACTCCCCCTCCCCCTCCCCTCTCTTTCCCCTCTCACAACCCCGCCCCCCTTCCCTCTCCCCCCTTGTTATTCCTCCCCCTATCTTCATCCCCCCCATCTACCCCCCTACCTCAACCTCCCTCTCCATCTTCACCCCCCCCGCCAATCTCCCCCCCCCCCCCTACCTCAACCTCCCTCTCCCTCTCCCCCCCCCCCCGCCAATCTCCCCCCCCCCCTACCTCAACCTCCCTCTCCATCTCCCCCCCCCCCTACCTCAACCTCCCTCTCCATCTACCCCCCCCCCCTCCCTGATCCCCATGACCGCAACGAGATCGGGCGTGTCGTATCGGGCGCTGGCACGGGCGTGGGGGGAATTTTAACACTTGCGGTCGTCATTAACGCGTTTTCTGGTACACTCGTCTTGTTGTTGCATGAGACCCCCTTCTCCCCACCCATCCCCTCCCCCCCCTTCCCTTTCCCTTTCCCTTTCCCGTGCCTTCTCTCTGCCTTTCTTCTTTCCCTTTTCTTTTCCCTCCTCCGCCTCCGCCTCTTCCTTCTTCTCCTCCTTCTCCTCCCTCTGACGTTGTCTGGTGTCCTCTTCCTCTTTTTCCCCAACTCCCCTCTAGTTCCCCTCCCTCTCTGTTCTCTTCCCCTTATCCTCTCCTCTCTTTTGCTTCTCTCATCTGTGACTTTCACTCTCTCCCTTACCCTTCAGTCTCTTCTCCCCTTCCCCTTCCTATCCATCCCCCCCCCCCCCACTCCAATCCCCTACCTCTCAATCCTCTCCTCCACCTCCCCCTACCCCTTCCCCCTCCCCACCCCCACTCCAACCACCCCTTCCCTCTTCCTCTCCCCCTCCTCCCCTCCTCCCACTCCAACCCACTTTCCCTTCCCTCCCACCCCCACTCCAACCACCCCTTCCCTCTTCCTCTCACCCTCCTCCTCTCCCCCTTCTTCCCCCTCCCCCCTTTGAACCAGTCTTGTTTGTCTGGTAATTTACTTGTTCACTCGCTCATGTTATGGTTGTTGTTCATATTTGTGTTTCGATTTCAAAAACAACACGGATGAAAGGAGGATTATAATATAAATGATTAGAATAACAAAAGCACTGATAACGGTTATTAAAAAAAAAAGAAAATCATAATAATGATAATAATCATGAAAAGGATAAAAATGATAATGATAATAATGATAATAATAATAATAATGATGGTAGTGATACCAGTAAGAGTAATCATAATGATCACAACAACGATATCAATAAGGTAATAACAATAATGATAACCATAACAAAAAGAAAAAAATAAGCTTCTGAGTAATAAACTCAAAATCGCTCTCCATGTAGGTATACAGAACATATCCACATATCCTCATATTCTGAAGGAGAACATAAAACAGATGCCATTCCTCATACGACCAAAGAAAAAAATCAACGTCGTGTAGTTTTTGAATCTTAAAAAGGCAAGTTTTTTTCTTTCTTTCTTTAAAGATATGCTTATCTGAGGTGTAGGGTGGGGGTGGGGGATAGGTGGGTGGGGTTATATAATATCGGATTTTTTTTTTTTTTTCCCTTATGGTAATTGCTGTTGTTGTTATTATCTGTTTTTAATTAATATTAAGCACTATTACCACCAATAATACAATCCTCATTATCCTTATCACCATAACTATCATCATCATCATTAATCATTATCATCACCATCATCCTCATTCTCCTTAACTGTTCCCTCTATTTATCACTTTTCGTCTCGCTTGGTCATACGTAAATAGGCTACCGCGGAACAGGCCAAATTACCTTGTAAATCTTCCTCACTGCAGTTCACAATATGCATTTCTGGACAATGGATTCAGGGGAGAGAGAAAAGCACTGAGAGAGAGAGGCCAATTCGTATTAAAAAAAGGAAGAGAGAGGGAGAGAGAAGGGGGGGGATTGAGGGGGAGAGGGGGAGTGAGAGGGAGTGAGGGAGAGGGAGAGGGAGAGAGGGAGAGGGGGAGAGGGAGAGGGAGAGGGAGAGGGAGAGGGAGAGGGAGAGAGGGAGGGAGAGAGGAGAGAGGGAGAGGGAGAGGGAGAGGGAGAGGGAGAGAGGGGGGAGGGAGAGGGAGAGGGAGAGAGAGAGAGAGAGAGAGAGAGGGAGGGAGAGATGGCGAGGGAGATGGAGAGGGAGAGATGGAGAGGGAGAGGGAGAGAGAGAGATAAAGAAAGAGAGAGAGAGAGAGAGAGAGAGAGAGAGAGAAAGAATAGAAAGAAAGAATAGAGAGAAAGAGAAAGAGAGAGAGACGGGACCAGCGAGAAAAACACAGAAATCAGAAGAGGGGGATAAAGTGGCTAGAAAAAGGGGAAAAAAAGTCATCGTAGGAAATTAAGCAAATTTTATGAGCGGGAATAACTTTTATAGGGTATTAGGAGACGGGGAGTTGTCAGACAAAGGCCGTGGATAAGAAGGGAGGCCCAGATCCACCGTCGCCCGCCTTAGGCCTGGAGACGGGCAAATAGCCGACGTGGATGTGGATTTGTTTTTTAAAAATATTTCCTACTTATATATTTTCATAATGTTTTTGTTTTGTTTATATTTATTGTTTATGTTCAAGTATTTCTTATGTAACTGTAGAGTGTGCGTGTATGTATGCATCTCTCTCTCTCTCTCTCTCTCTCTCTCTCTCTCTCTCTCTCTCTCTCTCTCTCTCTCTCTCTCTATATATATATATATATATATATATATATATGTATATGTATATATATATATATATGTATATATATATATATATATATATATATATATGCATATATATGCATATATATATTTATGTATATATATTTGCATATATATATG
>BOPN01005297.1:32061-34561 GCA_017312705.2 Penaeus japonicus
CTGCCTTTCACCGCGCCGGGAATTCCTTTTCAGAAGACCTACAAAGCGGCAAATCTTTCTGATCTCGACAATTTTCCGGCGACGGATAATTTAGTTACCGCATCGATCGCACCCGCCATTGCATTGATAGAAAGGTTGATAGATAGATAGTGTGATAGAAAGGGTACGTTGGAATGAAGGGGGTTTTGTGTGGTCTCCGGGTATGGAATGAAGGGTATGTAGATATAGGTCCTTTCTTATGTTGGGTATGTAGGATATCTGATAGGGGGGATATGTGGGTCTCAGACTATGAGGATTTGGTACGGTTCATTTCGTTTGGTTCCTTCGATTTTGGATTTCGGTTCGGACATCAAATATGGGGGTATGTGGATTCTGATGTTGGGTATGTTGGGTGTCCAATGTTGGATATGAGGTGCCCGGCCATGAGGTTTTGGTTTCGGTTCTTTCCGTTTGGCTTTTGGGTTTCGGGGAGTAATGAGACGTCGGGAGAGAGAGAGTGAGAGAGAGAGAGAGTAAGAGGGAGGAGTATCTGTTAGGGGGGGAGGGGGAGAGGGGGGAAATGGAGAGAGGAGGGGGGGGTAGGGTAGTAGAGTAGGATAACAAAGAAAGTTCTTCAAGGGTTTGTGGTCGTGTTTTTCGGAGAAGAGTTTCTGGAGAGGATTATGTTTCTCCGACGTCTAGCAAGTAGGCCTATTTTTGTTTTTACCTTCCCGCAACGTCACGATCGCCGTCGTTCTAGCGGCGCAGCGATAGCGACGGCGGCGGCGGCGGCAAAGGCGACGACGGGCGGCCGATCTGAGACAGTACACCGACGGGTCATCATGTAAATCACCCGCCGCGGAGAGGGAGACGAGGCGCGTCTTCCCGAACGTCTCTCACGCTGCGGCCATTGTCAAAATCATGTGGTTTGCCTAATTATGAGAAGAGATCACGGGCTCGGAGCATGAAGGGCACGCCGCCAGTGAGCCGCGGGGGTCCTCGGAGGCCCGTCTTGCCCCGGCGTGAGGTAATAGGGTCGTCCGCTGCCCCGTCCTGTTACCCCTGAAGGCTACCGCTGAAGACCTCGAGGAAACAACTCTGCGATTCTCGAGGTCGGAGAGCGATGGCGCTTGCATTCAGATGTATTTCTCGGTTCTCCCTCTTTTGTAGATTCGTGTAGGTATTGATACTGAATTATAGGATATTATATCTTTATCTAATGACACACAGGCTGATCGCATCGCAGAAATAACCTCGAGGGAAGCCCAAGCCATCAGGATTCGATCTGGGGATTGAGACGCGCGGCAGGTGGTGCGGTCGAGGCGGGACAGCCTGTGATGGCGGCGGAGCCCGGGCGACGTGAACAAATATAAAGAACACATTTTACGCCACGTCAACTTGCTGGGGCCCGGAGGGAGGGGGGGGGGAGGGTAGTTGCTTCCCCGCGGCTCCCCATGGCTCCCCCCGACACAGCCAGGTGCCAACCCCAGCAAGGAAACTAGCCCGCACAAAGAATTTATTGTGCACCACAACAGGGTCGGCGAGGGAGAGTCTGTCTTCTTTTTACTCTTTGGCTTTCGCAATCGCCAGCCAAGCGTTGATGCGCTTTCAGTGATGCTCTATTTATCTTTGGGATTTAACGTGTCTGGTTACAATCACAATAAGCTGTTTGCAAGGAACTTCTCCCATTCCGCCATTTCTTTCTCCCTCTCCTCCTTTTTTGCTGTTGTTGTTTTCTTTTTTGCCTTTCCTTTAAGCTCCGCCCACCTTTGGCCTCCCACTCCGGGCCCTACGAACAGCATTACGTCATCGCTGATGACATAAAAGCATATTGAAATGCGAGAAAGGCTTCAGAGGCAATATTAAGGAAGATATCTCACCCGTATCCCCTCACCTCCCGCTTTCTCTTCCTCCCCTCCCCATGCCCCCTCCCCTTCCCCCTCAGACCCCCTCATCCTCATATCATGTCAGTCGGCATCACGCATGAAGTAGTTAGCATCCCCGCCACCAGGTAGCAGCACCCCGGGATACCCCTAAGAGCAAGACGGCTCAAGTTACGTCTAAATTGGTCGAGATCAGGTGTGGCTTGGCGGGGCTTGGGAGGGGGTGGGGGTGGGGGTAAGGAGGAGAATAGGAGGTAGAGGATAGGGGAGGAGGTGAGAGAAATAGAGGGGAGCGAGGGGGAAGGTGTCCGGTAACTTCTTCTGGCGAAGGTGATAATGAGCGGATCCGAAACACGTGTCCCGCTCATGTCAAGGTCAAGCGCCAACGACAAAAGAAGATCGGGATGCGTTTAGGCGGGAGAAGGAAGGGCCCAGTGTTCAGGTTTGAATTGTTCCTTGTTGTTCTTATAGATTATGAGCGGACGTATGAGATCTTGTGAATGAGGAGTTATTATTTGTAATAACACGAGTTTATTTGCATGAGTGATGTATAACCGAACGAATAAAATGATATTAGAAAACGTGGGTTCTTTTATTACAAAGCCTATTGTTTCGAATTTCCTAAGAGACGAAAAGAT
>BOPN01005297.1:64561-77061 GCA_017312705.2 Penaeus japonicus
ATAGTAATGATAACAATAATGAAGATATCAATGGTAATAGTATTGACAATAATACGAAAATAAAAGCAACGATGATGGGGATAAAAACAACAGTCGCATCAACAACAACAACAAAAAAAGGTATCAACACTCACAACATCAGAACGACAATAACAAAAACAAACCCACATATGATAACGAAGAGAACAGAACCTTAGCTTTAACTCATCACCATCACCACCACCATAACACCATCACCACCATAACACCACCACACCATTCCCATCCACCAACCGCAGTGTAAAATGGCAATCACAATTACCTCCCTCCCAGACGCGTATGAAATTTCGAGTGAAGAAGAAGAATAAAAAGAGAGAGAGAGAGACAAAAAACAACAACACACATGAACCTTTTCCCTTGATCCCCCATATTAAGACGCGAACCCCTGCCATGCGCTGATGACAGGGAGCGATAGAGACTTCAATCCCACTCCAGGCCGGCCTTTGTGTGCGATCTGATCCGGGGAAGTGATAAACAGAAGAACATCGACGCCCGCGGAGAGGATTGAATCCGTTTTCTTTGCGAACGCCGGACGGGTCTCGTGCCTATTTTTTTTTTTTTTCTGCCTGATTATCTTTTGTTTTTGTTTTTCTTCTTCTGCTTTGTCCTTTATCTTCGTTATCTGTTTCATTAGTATTTATCTGTATTTTTTTGAGGTTTTTGTTTTTCGTTTGTTTTATTTTTCTTGAATGTTTTTTTTTTGTTTGTTTGTTTTGTTTGATGGCATTATCTCGTTTTGTATAATTGCTTATTTCTCTTTTCCTTTGCTTGTTTTCTACTCCTTTATTCATCAATATTTTGATTACTCCATGTGTCGTTTTAGGTATTTTTGTGAAATTTATATATGTACGTATCTTTCCATGTAACTTTCTATAATCATTTGAGACTTTGTTACTGATGTAAATTTGTATCGTTCTTAGATATTCCCCAAAAGATATAGATAAAAAAAGAATTTAAAGATGAATATAATGATAGTGATCGTGATGAGAGAATACATTATATACGTATTTTGGATATGATTAATTAATATAATTAATTCAACTGATATTTCAAGAAAAAAGTGGCAGTAGCAGTATTAGTAAATGACACTAATACTATTTAATAATAACGGAAAACGTCGATTCATAGGTCAACTTCCCCTAAGAATTATCCTGGGTAATTTGCAGCCCCCAAAAAAAGATATACACAAGATATCCATGCATAAACATATACTTCTATGTGCTTGAAGAAGAGAAAACTATTTATAAATCATACGGAATGAAATAGGTATACGTAAGGATACTACATTTATCTACTTAACATATTCAACTTTAATCCTTTTTGCTGAAATCCTATACTACGAGATACAAAACATATAAATAGAAATTATATATAAAATAATTCTTAAGCAGAAAAAATTCTTTCAGGCCGAGGATAAGTTAATGAAGCGTTTTAGATATATATATATTCCAACTTACTGAGGACTCCATACCGTATGAGTCTCTTGATTCCAGTTTGATTAGATAGTATGTTGCGAAATGGTCCTTAACGATAGGTAATGCCATGCAACAATTGCTTCTAATAATTATATTTTAATTGTTATCAACGATAATGATAATGATGATAAGAATGAGGATAATGATAGTAATAATGGTAAGGATAATGACAATAGTAAGAGATATGATGAGAGTAATGGTAATAATGATAATAAAAAATGATAATACCATTAATGAAAATTATAAAAAAAGAATAAAAACTATAGTAATAGTGATAAATACAATGTAAATGACGACGATTATTATCGTAGTCTACATCCCAATTGTTTTATTATGATCATTTTCATAATTATTAAAGAGCGTTAAGTGTACACCTTTTCATTAAAAAAACACAAGTTTTATAGTGAGTATTACAAACTTATATTCAAAACAAAAACACACCAAGGGACAGACAGACATGCACATAGACAATCAAGAAAAAAAATATATATCAAAGACAAACATTGACAGACATCCACGCAACCAGTCTTGTGTTCATTAAAAAAACACAAGTTTTATAGTGAGTATTACAAACTTATATTCAAAACAAAAACACACCAAGGGACAGACAGACATGCACATAGACAATCAAGAAAAAATATATATATCAAAGACAAACATTGACAGACATCCACGCAACCAGACAAACAAGACAAGCAAGCAAACACAGCCAGAAAGACACACCACCAGAGTAACAAACAGAGAGAATCAAGGAAGGGAAGCGATAAAAAAAAGGGACCTCTTCAAAGACGCAACAGAAGTTACTCTGAATTCAAGACATGGAGGATACTCGCCCGAAGGAGTTTTGTGGTCTCTGAGGAGTATTTTGAGAAATTATCCCTAATGTCATCATCATACCCCTTCTCTGGAACAGTGCCAAGTGCCAGAGCCAAGGCTTAGTGTGTAGCGAGGCTTACAGTCACTATATATACTATGCTGGGATTCCGTATTTGTGTTTGTTTGGATTTTGGTTGTTAGGTTATGTGTTTGTCTGTTTGGACGTTACGAGAAAGAGTGTGTATGTTTAATAAGTTTTTTGAACTTTGTATGTCAGTTTCTCGTACTTAAATATAGGTGTCTAAGAAGAGATGTGTGTGATAGAATCATATCTCAATATCTCTCAGCCATACAGACCTGTGATTATTTGTCTATATGTAGGTTATCTCTTCACTCGTTGAGTTTTATGATTCCTTTTTTCTTTTCTTTCTTTTTTTAGGGGAAGGAGTTGGGTGGAGGAGGAGGGGGTGGGGGTGGAGGAGGGGGTGTGGGTGGGGGGGGGGGAGGGGGAGGGGGAGAGAGTATCCTTAAACACCAGTTCATTACTTTACCCCCTGTGGTCCCTCCTCTCTCTCTCCTTCCCCCTCTCCCTCTTCTTACATCGTTTCCCTCTTTCTCCCGTTTATCCCGTTCCCTCTCCCCTTCCCTTTCCTTACTTCATATTCCCCCGGCTTCTCTTCTCTCTCCTTCTCCTCCTCACATCCATCCTCCTTCCTTTCCCTTCCCCTTTCTCTTCCTCTCCCTTCCCCCTTTCTCCCGACCCCCAGGCGAGAGGAGAGGAAAGGAGGAGGAGGGGAAGAGGAGGAGGAGGAGGAGGAGGAGGAGGAGAAGGAGGAGGAGGAGGAGGAGGAGAAGGAGGAGGAGGAGGGGAGGGGAAGAGGAGGAGGAGGGGGGGGGAGGTGGAGATCGACGGGAGCCTAGGTCACAGGAGGTTATCTGAAGGTTTTCTGGTTGGTTACCTCGGAGACTGACGCCGAGGTGGTCTCAGGTAGATAACCTTACGGGCGAAGGCTGAGACGGGTGGGGGGGAGGGGAGGAGGAGGAGGGGGAGGAGGAGGAGAAGGAGAAGAAAGATGGAGCAAGAGGAAGAGGAAGAAGAGGAGGAGGAGGAGGAGAAGGAGAAGGAGAAGAAAGATGGAACAAGAGAATGAGGAGGAAGAGGAAGAAGAGGAGGAGAAGTAGAAGAATTAGAAGAAGAAAGATGGAGCAAGAGGAAGAGGAAGAGGATTAGGAGAAGAAGCCGAAAGAAGGAGGAAGAGGATTAGGAGAAGAAGAAAGAAGAAGAAAGACGGAGAATGAGAAGGAGGAGGAAGAGGTAGAAGAGGAGAAGAAGAAGGAGAAGAAGAAGAAGAAGAAGAAGGAGGAGGAGGAGGAATATGAGGAAGGTGAAATTGTGAAGAAGAAGAAAAAAAAAATTAGAATAGAAGAATAAGGAGAAATAGAAAAAGAATGGAAGCAGGACGAAGAGAAAAAAAGAAAGAAAAGAAAATAGCGGAAGAAGACGAACAGAAAAGGGAAGAGACCGAAGATAAATCTGAAGAGGAAGAAGAAAAGAAGACGAAAAGAGGAAGTTTAGAAGAGTATGCAGTTTCCGCGAGTATCAGCAAAGGCTCTGCACCACATAATGCATTTGTGCAATGTATCGTAGATTGATGACAAGTTTCCATCAGGTTACGCGCAGTCCAAGGAATCCAAAAGGCAGTCAGTGGAAAATGCTTATTATTTCACAACTAATTGCTTAATTAAATTCCAGCATAATTGTCCTCATAATGAAGGCAACTGTAGCATTTTACAAAATGATGTGATAGTACAAAAGGTAATAACAGAAGTGCCTGATTTTTGTACGTTCGTGGTAATGCAAAGGAACCGTGTATGCATTTATGTTTTTTTGTTTTGTTTTGTTTATTTTTCACTTGTTTCTGTCTTTGTCTGTTTACTTGCATATGTTATCCTTTCCGTATGTCCTTGTTATACATATCTTTAGAGATATGTGAGAATAACTGTGATAGGAATAGGAGAGCTTGTTTTTTTTCTTGGTGTAGGTGTATGAAAATAATAATAATAATAAAAAACTTTCTCTTCTTATCATCATTTATCATCTTCAATTAGATATAACACTTAATTGTTATCATTAAGTTAATCACCAGTTTATCTTAATTGTACACATATATTCTCTTACCAATGTGTGACTCTTTCTATTTTCCTAAATATACTTTTTATTTTACCATGATCTATTTTCTCACTCGTGGTCTATCTAAAATCCTATCATTTAGCATATATTTTTACTTCCCTTGATCACCTTGATTATTAATGTTCTTTCTATTCCTCGCTTTTTATCATCATTAATTGTTTTCACTGAAATCTTTGCTTTGTGTGTGTTTATATATTATATATATATATATATATATATATATATATATATATATATATATATATATAATATATATATATATATATATATATATATAATATATATATATATATATATATATATATATATATATATATATTATATATATATATATATATATATATATATATATATATATATATATATATATATATATATATATATATATATATATATATATCGTTTAATATATCGTATCTGTGTCTGTCTCTCATATACGCGACTATCGTTGTTGTTTTTCTTTATTTTATGTTTTCTTTATTCTTATCCTTTTATTCCTATTTCTATGTTATTCTTTTATGACTCTTCCTTCTCTTCCTCCTCCTCCTCCATCTCCCGTCTTCCTCACCACTCCTTCCTTCTACCTTTTCCATCTTCCTTCATCACGTCATCCTTCTCTTCTCCTTCTTTCCTCCCTCCCTCTTCCGTCTTCCTCCATCCCATCCTTTCTCTTCCCGCCTTCCTTCATCAGCTCTTCCTCCTCCCTCCACTCTCCTCCTTCCTTCCTTCCTGCTCCCTTTCCCTTCATCACTCTGCACTTGCTTATCTTCTTGTACTCCTCCCCCCCTCGTTTCTTCCCTCCTCCCTCCTTCTCGCCCATTCTCCTATCCTCCCTCTCTCCTCACCCCTTCTCCTTCCCCCCAGACTCTCCCAACTCCCCCTCCCTTCTCCATCCCCTCCTTCCCCTCTCCCCCCACTTCTCCTCCCCCTCCAGACCCTCCTCCCTCCCCCCAGACCCTCCCCTCTCCCCCCCTTCCTTCTCCATTCCTCTCGCCCTCCCTCCTCCTCCTCACCACTCACGCCCTCACAACATACTCTGCCAGCCTCCCTCACTTCCTCCCTCGACGCAGGTCACGTAAGCTGGCTGTCCGACTGTCACTCTCGCGCCCTGCAGCCGCCACGCTCTGTCTGGGGAAGAACGTGACTGACTTCTTGAGATGGCGAGCGGGTCGGGTCGGACCATCGGTGGCAAAGAGGGGGGCGGGAGAAGGGTAGCAATGAGGGTTGTGGGGAAGGGAGGGGGGAGGGATGGGTTGGTAGTGGGGGTAAGGGTATATTGTGATAATGGTTTTGGTTTTAATGAATGGGTTGAAGGTGGAGAGAGAGAGAGAGGGAGAGAGAGAGAGAGAGAGAAAGAAAGAGAATGTGGGTAAATGAAGAAGGGGATGAGAGATAGATAGAGAGAGAGAGAAAGAGAGAGCGAGAGAGATAGAGGGAGAGAAGGAAGATAGGTAGATAGACAAGGAGATAGAGAGAGAGACATAGATTGAAAGAAGGGAGATAGATAGCCAGAGATTAAGAGCAATGTCCCGTCATCACGATTATTATCACCGTCACAAATGAAGAATCATCCTTATAACATAGACACAAGCTAAGAGAATTACATTAATCTCAATTTATAAAACATATTAGCATCTTTACAAAAAAAAAAAAAAAAAAAAAAAAATGTATGTATATAGATAAACAGATAAAGGAAACTAAAAGAAAAAAAAAAACGTTATTGTCATACTCAAGATTTTTATTAGATCAGCCCACAAACATCTTTTTTTCCACCATTGTGATTTCTGGCCCACATTTTCCCTACAGACGAGTCTCTATTGACTGCCTATTGTATGTAATAAGAGAGGAAGGTGGATGAAATTTAAGGGAAAAAAATCCACCGATTTACTAATTCGTCGGAAAATGAATTCGGTGACGGGTAACTTTTTTTTTTAGTATGTAATATATATATATATATATATATATATATATATATATATATATATATATATATATATATGTATATATATATATACATATATGTATATGTATATATATATATATATATATATATATATATATATATTTATATATATATATGCATATATATATATATATATATATATATATATATATATATATATATATATATATATATATATATATATATATATATATATATATATATATATATATATATATATATATATATATATATATATATATATATATATATATATATATATATATATATATATATATATATATATATATATATATATATATATATATATATATATATATATATATATATATATATATATATATATATATATATATATATATATATATATATATACATATATATATACATATATATGTATATATATATATATATATATATATATATATATATATATATACATATATATATATATATATATATATATATATATATATATATATATTTATATATATATATATATATATATATATATATATATATATATATATATACATATACATGTGTGTGTGTGTGTGTGTAGGATAAGATTAATGGGAGAAACGATAGGGAAAGGGAATAAGAAAAAATGATAATAATGATGACGAATGAATAAAGTAGATTATAGATCATTTGATTAGTGATAAGAAACACAATAAGAGTTAAGCTTGAACCATCAGCTGTGTAGTTATTATGGGTGTTTATAACTGTTATGTTATCACAAGATGATATATTTGTTATCATATCATATCAGAGTTATTATAACAATAGTTATGAATTATAGTATCATAGCTTTTAACATTAGCTTGTGTTTTGAATGCAGATGTGGAAGTTCTTGTCATTATACTTGTTTTCACGGCTGTGCAGGTAATGCCTTATTTCCTCTTAATCTTACTGATACTGACTTGTCTTGATATTTTCATAAGATATATTACAGTCAAAGCTATGATTATCTGTGAGATATCGTTTTTCTAAATATCATAATTTTAGCGATAGCACACAAATGTTCTTACTCATAAACGCACTCTCTCTCTCTCCCTCCGTCTCTGTCTATCTGTCTGTCTCTGTCTGTTTGTATCTCTCTCTCTCTCTCTTTCTACTCCTCTCTCTCTCTCTCTTTCTACTCCACTCTCTCTATCTCTCTCTTTCTACTCCACTCTCTCTATCTCTCTCTTTCTACTCCACTCTCTCCCCCCCCCCGTCATTCTCTCTCTCTCTCCCCTCTCTCTCTCTTCCCCCCCCCCCCCACACACACTCTTTCTCTCTCATACACACACTTTCAACGCACATGTTGTCTATTCAACCCGTCCCCTTGACCCCCCCCCCCCTCAATACTTCACCGTAGAGAGAATGCCATACCGTGCCTAAAGAGGGGAAGGGAAGGAAGGGGAGGTAAGTGGGAAGGGGAGGAAGAAGGGAGTGGGAGGGGGAGTTTAAGTTGGGGGGGGAGGGGGTAGGTATTTTAAGGGTAGAGGAAGGGAGGAGAGAAAAAGGGAAAAGGGGGAAAGGGATAGAGTATAAGGATGGCATAGGAAAGATGACGAATGGAGAAAAAGATGAAGAGAAAGAAAGAGAGACAGAGAGAGAAAGAGAGAGAGAGAGAAAGAAAGAAAAGAAGAGAGGAAGGAAGGAAGGAAGGAGGGCAGAGATGAAGGAAAGAGGATGGGAGGGGGTGAGTTTGACGGGGCGGGGGGGGGGGGGAGGTGAGAGGGAGGGAGTGAGGGGAGGGGTCTAAGTGAAGTGGGGAGGGGGGGGGGGGGGGCAGCCAGGTAACAAGCACGGACCGACAACAATATGGAAGGAGCAGCTGTCTTGTCATGGCGGTACATACTCTCTTCTCTTACTTCTCTTGTTCCATGTTCGATAGGGGGGCCTCTTGCTCTTGTCTCTTTTCTCTCTCTCTATCTATCTATCTTTTTCTCCCTCTCTCTCGCTCGTATTCCCCCTTTCTCGCTCTCTTTCCCTTATATCTATAGCGTTACGTATGTGTTGTTACAAATTTATGCTCCTTGTAATTCGCTATGTATATTTGTCCTTATATATTTTTTTCTCATGCCATGTATTTCTTCTTTTCGTTATTCCCTGTTTATTTGTAGTTTATCATTTTTTCCTTTCTTTCAGAGACAGTTGTTTCCACTGTCTTATGATATACATATTAATATCTCTCTGATGTTTTTCTTTCTGTGTCCAAAGTGTTATATCTGATAAGAATCATTCTTTAATTAATCTGTTTACTTTTCCGTCTATTTGTCTGTTTGTCTTTGTGGTCTAAAATGCACCAAAGTGAACCGACTTTAACGGTCACTATATATGAAAAGATATAAAAAAGATATAAAAAGGGAGTGAGAGATAGATAGATAAATAGATAGATAGATAGAGAGAGAGAGAGAGAGAGAGAAAGAGAAAGAGAGAGATAGAGATAGATAGATAGATAGAGAGAAAGAGAGAGATAGAAAGAGAAAAGAAAGAGAAAGAGAGACAAAAAGAGAGACCCCATTCCCCCCCCCCCATCTCCCTCTCTCTCTCTCTCTCTCTTTCTACCCTCCTTTTTCTTTCATTTTTTTTTCTGTCCTTTCAACTTTCTTTTTTGCGACTGCTTGGCATCCTAATTACCATAACCCTCAACAGGAAGGATTCAGAGACGGTCCTTTTCTTATGGCAGAATGAGATGGGAAAAACATAGAGAGGAAATACAAAAAAGAAAAGAAAAAAAGAAACGAAAATGAATAGTAACAACAGCAGCAAAATACAAGGACAGTCCTAGAGAAATGAAAATAATATATTGAACGAGATTTACAAAATAAAACAAAATAAAAAGTCACAAACGGAAAAAAAGAAAGAAAAGAAAGTCAGCTCATATCACAACCAAAACAGAAAAAAAACACGGTTTCAAATGTTTAGATAAACAAGGAAGAAAGAAAGGGGAAAAAAAACATGAAAGTTAATCGAACTGTGACTCGATATACAAAAATATTATTCTTATACCACTAATGCTGTCGTTCTTTTTATTTCCCTCCATTCCCCTTCCCCTTTTCCTCTAACTCCCAAAATCTTTCCTCCCCTCTCTCCCCCTCCCTCCTCCTTTATCCCTTCTCCCTCACTTCTCTCTGTCTTATTCCCTCCTTTCTATTTCCCAACACTCCCTATCTCCTTCCTCCCTCCTCCCTCTCCTTTTCCTCCTCTCTCTCCCTCCGTTCTTCCTCCCCTCTTTCCTTTCCCCCTCCTCCCTCCCTTTTCCTCCCTCCCTCTACCTCTCATCCACCTCTCTCCTTCCCTTTTCCTTCTTTCCTTACTCCCTTCCCTTCTCTCTTTTTTTATTTTCCTTCCCTTCTTCCTCCTTCCCATCTTCCATCCTTCATCCTCTTTTCCTCCCCCCCTCTTTCCATCCTTACTCTCCCCCCTCCCATCCTCCTTCCCTTTAAATAATAATAAAAAAAAGGGATCTTACCCTCCTTCAATCCTCACAACACACCGCGTTCTTTGGCTCCTAAACTGTATTGCTAAAACCTCCAACTTTCCTCTTTCCAACCGGGCCCTTGCAACCGAAGAGGAGGAGCAGACAGAAGGCGCCGTTGCAAGGAGGAGAGAGCCAAAAGGGGAAACAATAACCAGACTTACGCAGAGATACGGACACTTTTTTATAGGCCATATTTTTCTTCATGCATATAGTCGGCCATTGCTGATGTGGGTCGGTTTGCCGTAACTCTTTCCGCGAGACAACAACGCGAAAGAAAGAAGAGAGATTCCTTTGAGAAAGTCCTCGGTTCGTGCGGCTTGCTTTTAGTGCATTAGAATCCACAGTAGACGTGAGTTGCAGTGATATAAAACGAGATGGGAACTCATTCCTCCACGCCTTGTGTTCGGGGATTTTTTTTCTTCAGCTAGCGACTTTATCACGGAATTCCTTTTGATTCTCTTCGGATGCGCAGAGCCAGGGAAGAGCCTCGTTCTTTTTTTTTCTTCTTCTTCTTCTTTCGTCTTGTTCTCTTTCTTCCGTTTCTTCTTCATATCTTCAATTTTCTAATTGGTCGTTCTCTTCCTCGTATTTTCCTCTTCTTTACATTTCATAATTTCCTTCTTCGTTTTCAAGCGATGCCAAAAACTCAGTAAATGCATTGCTAGATATCAACATCATTAAGCCTTTGGAACTAAAACTAATACATATTCTTTTATCGGTCATTGCAAATTCCAATGATATTGCTAAATGCACATACACTACCTATTTTCAGTATGGGGAAAACGTTAATTGGATGAATAACACAAGATACTGATATTCATTCTCATGTATAAAGACACGACGGTTTGCACTTGCAAGAATCTTCAAAGACATAATAAATTCAAAGACATTATTCAAATTATTCAAAGACAAAGACAAGAATTACGGGGAAAATGAGAAGACAAATGACAAGTAATGATGATAAAATGATTAATGGATGAATATAAAATCAATATAAGCGAAGGATATAAGCTTTACTTTCTTGTATCGTATCACTTATAACAATAAAAGGCAGACAAGTAAAAATTAAACATATAGTGTGTTTTCCTCCTCCAAGGCTTCTGAGTATATAAAAATCAATACTGATGACTTATAGAAACCAACAAATTCAAATAAAATCGCTCAAAATTCTAAAATCAAATTAGAACAAAGTTTTTCATTCGGAATTTTGATTCAGAAGCAATCACAGGAATGGAAGATGGTTCTATCACTCTTTTTTCTCCCTGGGCGAAGTCGATTAAAATCATTATCAGATTTAATCTCGATTATTAATAACTTGAAATTATGTTTAGATGTGGACCTATAATTACGTCCGCGAAAGTAAATATCGCTGCTTATTACACGCCGAGGGAAATAGATTGGTTTAGTGCTTCTTTTTAAATTAGATTTAATTCACTCTCTCTATGTTTTTTTTTATCTTATTCTTCAATTCAAAAGGTATCTAAAGATATCTCTGCTTATTATTTAGTTTTCTTTCTTCTATTCCTTTTCAATTTTTTTTTGTCTCCCCCCCCCCCCATCTCTTCGTCACCCTCGTTATAGCCCCCGCCCCCCCTCCTTCTCTAACCTAACTCTCCCCCTCCCTTCCTTCCCTCTCTATCCCTATCCCCCACCCCCACCCCCTCCCCCATCCAACCAAGATTCCTCCATCGCCCTTATTTTCACCCTAATAATCTCCTTCCCCTCCCCCCCCCCCTGCCCTCTCCCCCCCTCCACACCATCCCTTCCCCCCTGGGATGTAGGGGGCCGCGGGTGTGGGTGGGATGGGGGGGGGTATGGGAGGGGATGGGGGTGGTGGATACGGGGAGGGTAGGGAGCGGGGGGCGGGGGGCTGGTGGGGGGGGGGGCTTAGCGGTCAGTGGCGGTCACATAATGAGGGAGTATTGTACGCAGGGATGGGGGAGGGGGGGGGGGGGTGTTGGAAAGGGAGAAGGGGGAGGGGATGGAAGATAGGGTGGGAGGGTGGGGGGGTGGGGGGAGGGGCGAGAGAGGAATACATATATATGGGTTTCAGAACTAGAAGTTGGAGAAAGGGGGCAGGGGGGGGGGCACAGGACGGGGGCGGGGGTAGGAGGGGGGGAGGTGGAGGATTTGGACTTGAGAAGTATGAGCTGGGAAGGGGAGGGGGAGGGTAGAGGAGCAACGAAAGAAGGAGATAGAACGAGGGAAAGAAAAATAGAAAGGAGAGCGAAATGCACGAGAGGACAAGATCCAAAATAATTAAGGAATGAAAGGAAAGGATCAATGGTTGGAAGATAAAGACATAGAAAAGAAGAATAAGAAGAAGGAAACGAGGAGAGGAATAGGAAAAAGAAAAGAAAAAAGGAATACAGGAAGAAATAAAACAGAAACGTATACAGAAAGATGATAAAAAACAGAATAACAAAGGAACAAAGAAAGACAAAATTTCGAGTCATTTGAACTCCAAAAGCAAAATAAATTGTTTTACGAAATCGGTTATATTACCTGAAGAGGAATTGAATCTGACTCGATACGTGAATC
>BOPN01005297.1:82061-87061 GCA_017312705.2 Penaeus japonicus
GAGGGGGGAGGGGGAGAAGGAGGGAAGAGAGAGAGAGATGGGGAGGAGGAGAAAGGAGGGAGAGAGAGAGATGGAGAGGAGAGGAGAAAGAAAGGTGGGGAGGGATGTAGAGGGAGAGGAGGGGAAGGGGGATGGAAGGGAAAGAGGGAGATGAGGGAGGAAAAAGTGGAGAAGGGAAAGAATGGGGGAAGGGTGAAGGGAGGGGAAGGATAGGAAGAGAGAGGAGAGAGGAAGGAAGATTGGAGAAAGGGGGAAGATAGGATTTAAGGAGAGGGGAGGGAGAAGGGTTAGGGTGAAGGGGAAAGGGAAGGGGAAGGGGAAGGGGAAGGGGAAGGGGAAGGGGAAGGGAAAAGGGAAAGGGTGAAGGGTTAGGGGAAGGGGTAGGGGAAGGGGAAGGGGAAGGGGAAGGGAAAGGGAAGGGGAAAGGGAAGGGTAAAGGGAAAGGGAAGGGGTAGGGGAAGGGGAAGGGGAAAGGGAAGGGGTAGGGGTAGGGGTAGGGGTAGGGGTAGGGGTAGGGGTAGGGGAAGGGAAAGGGGAATGGGAAGGGGAAGGGTTAGGGGAAGTGGTAGGGAAAGGGAAAGGGAAAGGGAAGGGAAGGGGAAGAGGAAGGGGAATGGGAAGGGGAAGAGGAAAGGGAAGGGAAAGGGAAAGGGAAAGGGGAAGGGGTAGAGGTAGGGGAAGGGGTAGAGGTAGGGGAAGGGGAAGGGGTAGGGGGGGGGGTTACGGTGTATCTTAACAAGGTGTCTTAGCGGTGTCATGCTCAGCCTGGAAGCCCCACGCGGACGGCAGTTGTGTCTGTACCGACTTTGCGGCGCTGGAAGACACTTGCCGTGATTTATTCCTGACACTAACCAGCTTAGCCTGAGAGTGAGCGCACACTTGTCTTCGTCGCACAGTTAAGCTAAATATCTTTTTTTCGGGTTTTCGACACCCTCTCCCTGCTCCTTCGGGTCTCGTCCTGGCAGCCCGTCCCTCCGTCAGAAGGCGAGAAGCGCTCGTCGGGGTTCCTCAGGATTACTCTTCGGTGCTCAAGGTAAGGCTTGACGCTCTCTCTCTCTGTGGCGTTGCTCGGTGATGTGTGGCAGTCAGCGAGCGGGCAGACGGAGCGTTTTCTTGTATTATATATACGCATACACACACACACACATACACACACACATATATGTAAGTGTACACACACACACACACACACACACACATATATAAGTGTACACACACACATACACACACACACACACACACACACACACATATATATATATATATATATATATATATATATATATATATATATATATATATATATATATATATATATATATATATAATATATATATATATATATATATATATATATATATATATATATATATATATATATATATATATATATATATATACACATATATATATCTGTGTGCATGTGTGTCTGAATATACACACGTAAATATAGACACACACACACAATACCTTTGTGAGGAATGGCTGGTATGCGTGCATGTATGTGCGTGCACCAAACTGCACGAGTATTTTGCCCTCTTTATTCAGCATTATGATTCTGATTTTTTATATGTTTATTCATTGGTCACGCAAGACTTAACGCTAATGGTCTATGCCAAATATAACGTTAAATTGCCATATATATATTTGTTTTATTTTTTTACTCTAGAAACCCAGAGTTATGGTACAGTGACACGGAAATTCGAACCAGGAGAATAACTGCAAAGGGGAAGAATAACTCAATTAGGTATTCGTAAATGTCTTTGTTATTGTTCTACCAAAAGAGAAGGCAAATTTAATCATTAAAAAGAAAGAAAAAAGAAGAAAAAAGGAGAGAAAAAAATGTGTGTGTTTATATATATGTGTATGAACATGTGTGTGTGTGTGTGTGTGTGTGTGTGTGTGTGTGTGTGTGTGTGTGTTTGTATGTGTGTATTACACGCCTCATCAATTTTCGCGCCGTAATCATAGATTCGCCGTTTCAAAAAAGGGTTAAAAAATGTTTCCATACAGCAGTAAGATTGACAAGATATAAACTAGGCGAATATATCATGCGATATCTTGCATGACCTTTTCCCTCTCCCTCGAAGACAGGTCAGTGTTATCATTCATGACTGTTTACTCATGGCGGATTTTATACCAGTCGATATACATTCACAACCATTATCATTATCATGAAATCTCTACTACTGGCTTTCTATTTTACTAATGGTCTTTCTCGTTCCGTCTCTTCATTATTTCCAGTTCAAAATCAACAGCATAACCATTACATTGTCAACATCTCAACAATGATTACATGATAAAGACTGTTATCAATACTGAGTAGCCACAATTGTCGTATGTGCATCAAATGCTTTTTTTTTTTTTTTTTTTTTTTTTTTTTTTTTTTCCTTTGTTTAATATTATCATTGTCATCTCATTCTCTACATCTCTCTCTCTCTCTCTCTCTCTCTCTCTCTCTCTCTCTCTCTCCTTATATGTCTGTCTGTTTTTATTTCTCTTTTTCTTTCTCTGGCTCTCTTTCTCCGTTTCTCTCTCTCTTTTGATCTCTGTCTCTTTTTCTCTCTCGGTCTGTCTGCCTGGTTCTTTACTACTACTCTCTCTCTCTCTCTCTCTCTCTCTCTTCACACACACAAACACACACAAAAAACAACAACACAAATATCCAAGATCACCACACTGCCCCCCCATCCCCCTCACCCCACCCCCACCCCCACCCCCTCCCGACCGCCACGGAAACCCAGCCACCAACGCACGCTATCTGTGCATCGTTGCTGTCCAAGATTCAACTCATTAAAAGGAATTTAACACGTGATATCCTACAGTTCCGATCGTAATTGTTCATAACGATCTACCCTTTTTTTTTATATATATATCACGGGGTATTAAGAGGAGTCAGCCATTAATGTTTTGAAATAAAAAGTGGGATAAAAAAAGGGAGATCAAACCGAGAGATAAGCTGGGAGTCACGGAGGAAGGGAAGGGAGGGGGAGAGGGAGGGAAGATGGGGGAGGGAAGATGGAGGAAGGGACGAGGGAAGGGAAGGGAGGGAGGGGGGGAGGAGGAAGATGGGGGAAGGGAGAAGGGAGGGGAGGAGGGAGGGGAGGAGTGAAGGGGGAGGGAGGGGGGAGGAGAGAGGGGAAGAGGGGAAGATGTGGGAAGGGGGAGGGAAGGGGGAGGGGGGGAGGGGAAGATGGAGGAAGGGGGAGGAGGGGGAAGCGGAGAAGGGAAGGGGGGGGAGGGGGGGGGAAGCGGAGGGGGAATGGGGAGAAGGAGAAAAAGGGAATGGCAGAAGGGATGTGGGGAGGGAAGGGAGAGGAGGAGGGGATGGAAGGGAGAGGGGGGATAGGAAGGAAGAGAGGACGGGACGGAAGGGAGAGGGGAGGGGAAGCGGAGGGGAGTAGAGGGAATGGCAGAAAGAAGGAAGGAGGGGAGTGGAAGAAGTGAGGGTGAGTTATAGAAGGGAGGGGGAGGGGGGAAGGAAAGAGGATGGGGAGGTGAATAGGGAGAGGGATAAAGATGGGGAGAGGGAGGAGAGGAGAATGGAAGAAGAAGAGGAGAGGGGAGGGGAAGGAAGGGGAGCTGGAATGGAATGGGAAGAGGAGAAGGAAGGGAGAGGAAGGGAGAGGGGAGGGAAAGGGAAGGGAAGTGAAATATTATGTGGAAAGGGAGGGAAAATAGTGAGAGGGAAAGGAAAGGAAGTGTAGGGGACATGAAAAAGGGAAAGGCGAGGGGAAGTGGAGGAGAATGGGGAGTGGGAGAGAAAAAGGGAGTGAGGAAGGGATGTGGGGAGGGAAGGGAGAGGGAGGATAGGTAGAGGGAGGAAAGGGAAAGGGAGGGAAGGGAGAGAGGAGGACGGGGAGCTTGAGTGGAATGGAAGGGGGGAAGAAGGAAGAAGAGGAGGAGGAGGAGGAGAAAAAGAAGAAGAAGAAGAATAAGGAGGAGGAGAAAAAAAAATAATGATAACAATGAGGAGGAGGAGGAGGAGGTGGAGGAAGAGGAGAAGAAGGAGGAGGGGGAGGAGGAGGAGGGGAGGAGGAGGGGAGGAGGAGAATGAGGAGAAGGAGGAGGAGGAGGGGAGGAGGAATGGGAGGGGGACACACACACTGACATCTCCATGACAATATCATTCCCATTTTTTGTCGATTGAAATTTAATTACCCATCTTTCCTCATTCAAATTCTAATGAGCTCCACGGGTAGATGGCTCTCGCTTGTCCCTGATCAAACATTTATAAAAATGTGAACGCCACAGTCATCAATTTGGAAACTCATTACCCATGCGAACCGCGCCTCGAACGGGACCTCGGCCTGGCGCGGAGCCCTTTCGAAAACCTCCTTTCCCCCCTCGAAAGACAGTCCTCCACGCTCCCAACACCCGCCAACACTCCAAAAAAAAAAAAAGAAAGCACTCGCAGAAGACGCTGCGGCGCGCCACCCGAACGCGTGAGAGAGAGACAGAAGGAAGAAGAAGGCCACGTAACACGAAACCCAAGTCGGCAACGCAAGCATCGGGACGAAGGCAGTGGACAATTGGCTTCCCCGTACCTGGCAACGAACGAACGAGGGCAGGCGCTCCGCCCACCGGAGCTGCTGCCGGGGCTCGCCTTGCTTAAGAGAGTTCCCTTCTGCAGATCTGGCTTCGGTGGCAATCCTGGGGAGGGGAGGGGAGGGGAGATGGGGAGGGGGCGGGTAAGAGGGGAGGGGGAGATGGGGGAGAAAGGGGAGGGGAGGGATGGGGAGATGGGGGCAGGTAGGAGGGGGAAAGGAGGAAGGGGGAGATGGGGAGAGAGGGGGGCGGGTAGGAGGGGAAAGGAGGGAAGGGGGGAGGGGAGAAAGGAGGGAAGGGGAGATGGGGGAGAGAGGGAGGGGGTGGGAAGGAGGGGAAGAGAGGGGAGATGGGGGAGAGAGGCGGGTAGGAGGGGGAAAGGAGGGAAGGGGGAGATGGGGGCGGGTAGGAGGGGAGGGGGAGATGGGGGAGAGGACGGGCGGGTAGGAGGG
>BOPN01005297.1:92061-101513 GCA_017312705.2 Penaeus japonicus
TCTCTTCCATTCTATGTCACTGTTCAACGAGACCCATAACCCCCCTCCCCCCTCACCTTTATGTCACATCCCTCCCTAGCCCCTACCCACTCCCCCATACCCACCCTCCCCTCCACTTACCTACTCCCTACTTCACCCCTGCCGTTCCTCATACCTTACCCCCCCCCTCTCCCTTCCACATACCCCTACCCCTCCACTTTACCTTACCCCCTCCCTTACCCCCCCTCCCCTCCTTCCTGATACCCACCCCATCCCTCATACCTCCCCCTCCCCTACCATTGCCCCCACCTCCCCTACCGTACCCCACCTTCCCTACCGTACCCCCCCCATCCCTCATACCTCCCCCTCCCCTACCGGCCCCCCTCCCCTACCCATGCCCCCCCCATCCCCCTACCGTACCCACCTCCCCTACCGTACCCACCCCCATCCCTCATACCTCCCCCTGCCCCTACCGTACCCCCTCCCTACCATACCCCCCTAAAAAAAAAAAAAAAAAAAAAAAAAAAAAAAAAAAAAAAAAAAAAAAAAAAAAAAAAAAAAAAAAAAAAATCAAAATTCGGTATTTGAATCCCCTTTTCCCTTTTTTTCTTCTCCATCAATCCTTTTTCTCTCCCCCACCCCCATCCCCTACCGTACCCTCTCCCTCTCCCCCTAACAACAACAACAACAACAAAACAAAAAACAATAACAACAACAGCGGGGCGTCAGAGCAATTCCCTTTAGTTGTGGCCGAGTGCGTGTGTTGCAAAAGGTTGTTTGTCAACGGTTGTTTCGTTGACCTGTAAAACCCAACTTTGCGAGCCTGTTTTAGTGTCCTGCCTTCTCTCTATTTATGATATTATGATGAGTGGACAGCCCGACGTTTATACGCGGTCCAAATGGCTTTTCCCTTTACCCCATTCGTCGCTCTACTTTGTTTGCCATAACGAATGCATTTTTTTCTAAAATATTTAATACAACACAAACGATTAAATCCACATTTCACTTTACAATAATGGGCGGCGTGTGAAGAATTATAGGCATAGGGCGTGCGCGCTCTTGTTCTCTCTCCCCTCCTCCCCCTCCCCTCCTCTCTCTCTCCCCTCTCCCTCCCCTCCCCTCTCTCTCCCCTCCTCTCTCTCTCCCCTCTATCCCCCCTCTATCTCTCCTCTCTCTCTCCCCTCTCCCTCCCCTCCTCTCCCCTCTATCTCTCCCCTCTCTCTCTCCCCTTCTCTTCCCCCCCCACCATTGGAACCCCCTCCCCCCTCCCCATATTGCAACAAAACCAGGTTGACTGTGACCTCATGAAACAAACGTTGGGGAGCGAGGGGGGGGGGTAGCAATCATCCAATAGAGGGGGGAGGGGGAGGGGGGGGTAAAATAATCATCAAAAAGGGGGGAGGGTGGTAAAACAATCATCAAAAAGGGGGGTTGGGGGTATGTAGGGAGGAAGGGGTATGCATACATGTTCGTATGATGTTGTCTGGTCAACATTGCATAACAGTGAATCCATGTTGCTCAGGTCTATCTATGATGAGAGTTTTAAAAGGACATCAGGTCATACATATGTTGTCACATGTTCTGCATTTTCCTGGGATGGTGTTTGATGGTGACTTTTCACGGTATTGTTTTTATCCATTTTCTGGCTATGGGTGGAAGTGATACGTTATCGCTATCATTATTATTATTTTTATTTTCACCTTGTTATTATTGTTCTTTTCACCTGTTATTATTGTTATTTTCAACTGTTTTCATTGCCTTTATCATCATCATCATTGTTATAATCATTATTGCTATCACCCTTATCATTTATTATCATTGTTACTATTACTATTACTTATTACTATTGTTATTATCATCATTATTGTTATGATTACTATCATTATCATTGTTATCTCTTATTGTCATTATTAGTATCATTATTATTACTGCTACCGTAATTATCACTTTTGTCCTTATCATCCTTATTACTGTCATCATTACTATTATTATCATTGTTATCATTATTATCATTACCATTATTGTTATTATTATTACTATTATTATCATTATCATCATAATCATTATTAATATTACTATCCTTGTTAAATATATCGCTAATTCATTATCATCATCATCATCATTCTGTTATTATTATCATCATTATTATTAATATCATTATTTATATCTTCATAACCATTACCATTATTACCATCAATATCATTATCATTATCATCATTATTGTCATCACCATCATCATCATTTACAATATCATTAAACTGTCATCCTTATTGTCATAACTATGCCCATTATATCATCATCATCATTATCATTATCATGGTTATTAACATTATTATCATCATTATTAATACTACTACTACTATTATGATCATCATTATTTCTATCATTTTATCATTATTATCATCACTGTCATCACAATCGTTATTGTTGTCGTTGTTGTTATGTCATAGTAATTATTATCATTACCGCCATTAATACTATTACTATCATTATCATCGTTATTCTTACGATAACATTACATAGCATTATTTTGATCACTGTAATGAGTGAAAAAAACTATAACGTTATATAACATTGCCATTTTCTTCATCATTAACAAAAAACAAAAACAAAAAACAATTTGTTTCAACTCAGACAATGATACAAAACTCTTAAAAAAAAATATATATATATATATACACAGTATATATGTATATGTATATATATACATATATATATATGTATATATATATATATGTATATATATATACGTATATACATATGTATATATATATATGATATATATATATATATGTGTGTGTGTGTGTGTGTGTGTGTGTGTGTGTGTGTATATGTGTGTGTGTGTGTGTGTGTGTGTGTGTGTGTGTGTGTGTGCGTGTAAATACAGGTAGATGGATAGATAAATAGACAGATATATATCTAAATAGATTTATAGCTATATGAACAGATAGATAGACAGTCACAAAGTCGTAGAAAGGACAGTGTGAGTTTGCCTTTGAGCTCGTGACCTTTGACCCGCAAAGATCATCGGGATGGAAGTCTTCCGTGTGAATAAAACAAAATTTTCGCCGCTCGCTTCGCCTTCTCCCACTCCCATAACAAGAAGGGAGTAAAAGTGAAGATTTTTGTCTTGATTTACGAGATTTAGACTTTTGCTCTGATTTTACTCTGAGTTTCTTGTTTGGTAGATATGATGTATTTTTTAAGGTTTTATTACTTACAATTATTTTTTTTATTTACCTTCATTTTCGTTTAGTATCTATCTCTGTCATTATTGATATATTCATCTACACTACAATGATAAGTAATAAGTATTACTAACTTATTTTCTTTTCATTGATATGAACCAATGTTATAACATCATCAATTTACTTATCATTATCATATTTTCAAAAGTATCACAATTTCATATTTATTATATTTTCATGGTTATCATATTTTGACAATTATCATAATTTCATAATCATCATATTTTCATAATTATCATATTTTCGTAATTATCACATTTCCACAATCATCATATTTTCATAATCATCATTTTAGCGTTATTATATTTTTTTCATATTTATCACATTATAATCATATTTTCATAATCATTGATTAGGTTTATTATTACACATTCATCTGTCATTATTAGTATCTGTTTACTTGCCTGGAGCGCTTGTCATTAAAATATGCTTCGTTCAATTCGTTTATGAACAGGAAACTAAAATGAAAAGTCTTTTGTCGTTTCTCTGTGTCAGAGTAGCCGAGAGTGTATTTCTGTATTCCATCCCTGAAGTATGTTGCGCTCTGTAATAAAAAGTAAAATAAACTTTGTTCTTTGCCGAGGTTGCGTATGCTGTTCTCTTTATTATTGTATTCTGCATTCTATGTAGTTTATTCTAGGCTTTGTATCTCTCAATTTTATTACTGGCTTCGTATTGTCTGTTTATCCGTGGTTACTGTATTTTGCATATTTCATTCCTGGCTTTCTACTCTATGTATTTTATTCCTGGCTCTGTACCCTATATATTTTATGACTGGTTTCTGTTGCGATCTGTTAAAAGAACCGGGGGCAGTGAATCCTCATGGCCTTTTAACTGCTATAGATATGTACACACACGCAAACGTACATGCACACACACACACACACACACACACACACACACACACAAGCACACATAAATGTATATGAGTGTGTGTGTATGTGTGTGTGCGTGTGTGTATGTATGTATGTATTATGTATGTATGCATGTATTCTTTCGTATTGTTTCCTCTATCTTTTCTCTTTTTTCTGTTTTTTTTTTCTAGAGCCATGGACCCATCAAGGTATCGTAAGAATTTTACGTGTGTTCGACGCAGCGTATTTTGTAATGCACACCGATTCCTTTCTGTTTTTTACCGGAGTCTGTCGGATCGATACAACACGCAATTTTCTCTTGATCTCCTCTTCCTCTATGTTATTGTTGGGTGTAATTATATGTTTGTTTGTTTGCTTGATTCCATCCGGAAAATTATTTCTTTTGTATCATCTCATCGCCACATACGTTTTTTTTTTAATCAAATGTCAATTGCTTTACTTTATTCCCTATTATAAATGAATATGCCAATGGCCATTTCACATTATATAGTTAACCTGTTTAAGATGCCTTTTCTGTTAGACCTCGCAATTTAATCTCAACTTTCATCAATGTCGTTTTTTCTCTCTTATATCTTGCTTTACAATTACTATCCCTGAAGGTAAGTAGATCGCTGTCTATCCTTAGTTTCTCACTAAAACTGATCCTCTTCACCCTTCGCCCTATTTCCTCTTATATCTTATCTATCATCTCCTTTAAAAGAGATATGCCCAGCCTTTCTTTAGACGCATGGTACGTTTGAGAAGATGCCTACTATAAGTCAGCTCCGTAAACAAAGATTTCTCACCCAATAACCTGCTCGAGACTCGGAATAATATTGGGTATTTCTCAATATCACGGACGAAGGAGCAATATGGTTATCACACACGGTGGTCTTTCTTTACACCGTCTCTCACAAAGGTTGGTATCACGAGTTTGTAGATTAGATTAATACTTGTTGGTGAGATAGATAAGCTCAAGGATTAAGTCTCCACAAAAGTATCAATCATTTCTTATCTGCTTCACGTGAGAACTTTTTGTTATTACATAGAGCGATTCAGGAAAACATAATAAAAAAGAACTGTTGGTACTTTCCAGTACCCAAGTATTTGAATGGTATATATGAGATATTATTAAGTTATATATATATATATATATATATATATATACATATATATATATATATATATATATATATATATGTGTGTGTGTGTGTGTGTGTGTGTGTGTGTGTGTATATATATATATATATATATATATATATATATATATATATATATATATATATATATATATCCATATTTTATAATTACAGAAAAAACATGTACTGATGCAGGAAGCTACAAACTTAACTTATGTAAATTGCTATATGAAGAAACATATCCAACCGTCCACACTCTCTTAAAGTGACGAACCATTCTAAGCGCAATTATCTTTTCTATGGTGATCCTTCAATAAATGTTTTAGTCTATAATTCACTGGTTATTTTCTACTTGCTATGAGAAAAAAATAAATAAAGCTACCATCTTTTAATGGGTTGGTAAGCAGGTAAACAAGAAATTACATGTTTTCCTTTTTTTCGAATCGTCTTTAATAAACGTGATTTTCGGTAACCATAGTAACCATCTCGTCACTATGGGAACTTTCCTGTACCCTGTAGTCTTCAGAAACTGTAGCATTTAATTAACCACTAGTAAATAATGGCCCCATTCGCTTTTATAATATGATACATATATGATCAAACAAATGCTCCAGCTTCCACAAATATGCACAGTATATTCATTTGACTGATGGGATTGTCTCCATCACACATTACGATATCTTCTCGCCATTTCTCTGCGTACGTAACTAGCCATTACCGTACATCTGGCAGGCTGGGTCACTGTACGACACTACAGCTTTAATTATCTCGTCCACAGAACACCAAGGGCGCGCGTGCAGTGACGTCGCTCTCCAGGCATTGTCATTCGAACCTGCTGTCCTTAGGATGTATGAATGTATATCGACAAGGGCAAATTATTGCATTGTGTTTATGCATGTGGGTGACGATAGGGAAGGAGGAGGAGAGAAAGATACCGGTAAAGTGCTGCTGCTGGTATGAAAATACAAGTTGAATTCGTATGCATCCGTATATACGTACATATATACATACAGTGCGGGCATATCTGCGTGCACACGTTCACACACACATAAAAAGATGTGCGCGCGCGTGTGTGTGTGTGTGTACACATGTATATGTATAAATATACATATATACATGTGTGTATGAAATATATATGTATATATATATGTGTGTGTGTGTGTGTGTGTGTGTGTGTGTGTGTGTGTGTGTGTGTGTGTGTGTGTGTGTGTGTGTGTGTGTGTGTGTGTGTGTGTGTGTCTGTGTATACACATGTATATGCATAAGTATATACATATATACACTAACAAATACGAATACACGAAAGAGCGAAATCGAGAGAGTGAGAGCGAGAGAGAGGATGGGCGAATGGGGGAGGCGACGAAGAGAGCAAGAAAGAAACAGACTGACACACTAACTAATTGATTGACAGACAGACAGACAGAAAGACAGGTAAACAGACAGACAGAGCTGTGCAGGCAGAATGAGGATTCTGAAATGAATATTGCTATAAATAGAAATATATGAACATTTAAAGTTAGAGCTCGTCAGGGAGACTGATCGAAACCAATTTGTTGATTATTTAAACGATTACCTGGCCATTGCTCAAACACCCCGTAACCCCTTTTTCATCCGATCAAATTATTAAGCCACGGTCGTTCATTAGCCCCATGATGTTATTTTTAACCGAACAAAAAATCAAGTAAAATGCAACAATTTTTGAAATGATTATTTACCAAACGTAATCCTCGATGTTCTATTTTAAGTCCGTAGTCCCCAGACCACCAACGTCCAGCCATTTATTGTAACAGATAATAGGAAGGTAATTACCACCTCACATCGGCATTGTTTTGTTTGTATTTTAGTGTTTGTGGGGACGTATATATAGGCATTAATTAATATTTTCTTTTCCTATAATGTATGTGTAATCGTGTAGGTTTTGCGGATGTTTGATACGTCCTTGTCTTGACAGTTTTATATGTTATTCACGTTGACATAACCTGGTTAGCCTAATGACCAAACTGCCTCGTGATGATATACCTCTCGCTTCTCTGCTCCCAACAGTTTTATACTACTTTGACTTCCAGAAGTAAGGCAAGAGCTACAGGGGAGAAATCCGATAGGCCTGGTGAGACTGGTGTAATATCAGCGTGTAGGCCTATTGTGAGATGGAGTGGCGTTTCTCATAAAGGGGGAAAAAGATAGGCTCGTGCGGCTACGGAAGTTGACGGAGGCTGATCCATTTATGCAAGGGTCGATGATGCCCGCGGGATGTCCGTGTGGCTCTTTAGAGGACTTTGTGACTATCGTGGGAGTCGTTTCTATTTGTGTGTGTGCGTGCGTGCCTGTGTGCGTACCCGCGCGCGCACGTGCGTGTGTGTGAGAAGAAATAAGAGAAAGGAGGTCTACTGGTTTATATGTCAAAGGAATATGATGGTAAGTATGAATAAAGTCTCATGAGCAAACTCACATAAGGGCACTGAGCTAGAATGGTACAAACGATACATCACTAATCGTTTCTGTATATATACAAAATTATTAAGATTTGTAAAAGGAATGTAAATATTCAGGAAGAATTTTTATGTGCCATAAATACATATATATATATATATATATATATATATATATATATACATATATATATATATGTATTTATATATATATGTATATATATTCATATATACTTATATACATACATATATATATATTATATATATATGTATACATAAATTCATATATACTTATATACATATATATACATATATATAATATATATACATACACATATACATATATATATTTATTTATTCATCTATTTATTTATTTATATACATATATATTTATACGCGCGCGCGCGTGCACATTCATTGTGTGTATATATATACATACATATATATATATATATATAGAGAGAGAGAGAGAGAGAGAGAGAGATGTATGTGTGTGTGTGTGTGTGTGTGTGTGTGTGTGTACATATACATATGTAGTCTGTATACGTTTGTGTTTTAACCTTTAAATGTTCTTCTAATGTAAATGATCAGTGCTGGCAGCACCATGTTGATTGACGTTGCATTGGCGGGATAATGAGCACAGACTGGGAGCGAATTCACGGCCTTGTATTTAACAGCAAATAATCACTTGCATAGATAAGGGCGGTCGTATCGGCCAAACGTACCCATGACGAAGGTTATTTACAGGACGCTCATTGGTGCCTATTCAGAGCCAGGATTTCTCTCTCTCTCCTCTTTCTCCTCCCCTCCTCTCTCTCTCTCTATCCTCTTTATCTCTCTCTCTCTATCTCTATTTATCTCTCTCTCTCTCTCTCCCCTTTATCTCTCTCTCTCTCCCCTTTATCTCTCTCTCTCTCTCTCTCTCTGATGTTACCATTGTTAATGGTAATTAACGGAAATTGTTATCCAGAGCGTTTTGATTTCAATTTTTTCAATGCGTGAATTCATGAATTGCAATTTACATTTCTTCTGTTACAATTCAAAGGGCCCCGAACCTTCGACAAACGAGCTTCATTTGCGCTTTCTCGAGTGGTCACATTTTCAATTTCTAAAAGAACAGAAAAATAATATTTCTCGTGAAAACACTCACGCACTTTCTCTCTCTCACACACGCGCGCGCACACACACACTCACTCACACAGATAAACAACACACACACACACACACACAAACACACACACACACACGCCCCCACACGAGCGCACGCACGCACACATACACATACATAAACACAAATGCATATAATTGTATATGTTTGTGTTTACTACCCCAATCAACTCGGTTTATCCTCCTGGGTGTCGCCAGTGTCAGAGGATGAGATCTAAAGTCAACACAGATTCCAAATGACGTAAGATCCTTCTATTTTCTCCATAGATAGCAGAGCGAAGGGATTATCCTAATGTAACGTGAAAGTATTAACTCAAAGGGATTTATACTTCAGGAAAATGCCAGTCCCGCCGAGCTTTACGTTCATTTATCACAGACTACGCTTTATCAAAATATAAAATTCGAGTATCCGTTAGCTAATATTCTCTGCATCACTTTGTAGAAAGCTTGCTCTGTATCTAATCCATATTTCAAACATTAAAAGAAAATCGTGCCCGTTATTGTTCATAACGACTTTGTGAAATGTATTTCAGCTCTTACATTTTTTTCTTTAAAAACAGTAGGAAAGCTCAGCATCCTCTCCTAGCGACGCAATTACTATGATGGAACGTTTCCTGCCCCCCCCCCCCAAAAAAA
>BOPN01005298.1:7500-12500 GCA_017312705.2 Penaeus japonicus
AGAGAAGTTGGGGTTGTTTAGGAAAAGAGTGAAAGGGGGGGGGGAGGCTAGAGAGAAAGTAAAGTCAAATGAGAAAGGGAATGAGAGAGAAGAAAATAAAGAAAGTAAGAAAGAATGAGAGCGAGAGAGAGAGGGAGAGAGAAGGACAGGAGGAAGTGAGAAAGTAGGAAGAAAGAATTGAGAGAGAGAAGAAGAAGAAAGAAAGAAAGATGATAAAAATGTGAAAAAGTCAGACAAAGAGACAGTAACAGGGTTAGATAGATAAACAAAAGATAGAGAGGGAGAGAAGAAGAGAGTGAAAAACGAAAATACCCGTAGACTCGAATCATTGTACAAGAATTTCGATCGACCAGAAATGGAAGTCATAAATGCCTCGGGAAAAATCTGATAATTAAAATTCCTTTCACTTGATTAGAGCAGGAGTGACAGCGCCGTAAAATCACAGCGCCTTTATGATTCAGACAAACATACACACACACACACACACACACACACACACACACAGTATATATACATACTTATACACACACACAAAACACACACACACACACACACACAGACACACACACACACACACACACAATTATCCTCCTTCACAATAAACGATTATCGATGAAGAGAAGGAAGGAAAAGAAAAACGCAAAAAATATAAGAAGAAAAGGAAGAAAAGAATAATACGTAATCAGGCGAAAAGGGGAGGACCTTTTTTCATGAGTTGGCGCTCTTTTGCTCCAGGCAAAGGGAATCCAGTCGACCTTGGTGTAGGGAGGGCAGCGGAAGGTATGGAGAGGGAGAGGGAGAGGGAGAGGGAGAGGGAGAGGAGAAGGGGGAGGGGAGTGGTAGAAGGTATGGATGGGGAAAAAGTTAGTGGTCGAGGGTATGGAGGGGAGTGGTAGAGGGTGTGAAAAAGGGAGGGAGGGAGGGAGGGGGAATGGTAGAGGTATATATATATATATATATATATATGTATATATATACATATATACATATACATACATATATATATATATATATATATATATATATATATATATATATATATATATATATATATATATATATGTATATATATATATATATATATATATATATATATATATATATATATATATATATATATATGCGTGTATATATATACATATATATATATATATATAAACACACATTTACACACAGACACAGACACATAAACATACACACATATATGAATATGAAGAGAGGAGAGGAATAAGAGTATGATAAAGAGTGCAGAAAGAGGAGGAGAAAGAAGTAGGAATGGAAAGGGGGAAGAGTAGATAGAAGAGAGAAGGAGGGGATACAGATGAAGATGGGGAGAGAGAGGAGAGGAAGAGAGAAGGAGAGAAAGCGGATGGGGGGGCGGGTGGAGAGGAGAGGAAGCGGAGGAGGGGGAAGGAGAGGGGAGGGGAGAAGGAAGGAGAGGGAGGGGGGAGGGGGAGAGGGGAGCAACGACCCACCCCGAATTTCGAGCAAGTTATGATGACGGTGATAGCCTGTGAAAGGTGGTGATGGAGGAAGCGGAGGTGGTTGGGGGGGGGGGGGGGGACGGCTGGGAAGAGAGGGAGAGGAAGAGAGGGGGAAGAACGGGACGAAGGAGAGAGAGATGATGAGGAAGGAAGAGAGAGGAGGAGAGAGGAGGAGGAAGGAAGAGAGGGGAGGAGAGAGGATGAAGAAGGAAGAGAGGGGAGGAGAGAGGAGGAGGAAAAGTGTGGAAGGAAGAGAAGGGAGGAAGAGTGGATGGGGATGAGAGAGGGGGGGAAGAAGAAAGAGGATGGAGGAGCGAGAGGAAGGGGAAGAGGAATGAAAGGTGGGGGAGAGGAAGAGGGAGTAAAATAAAGAGGGAGGAAGGGGAATAGAGAGAAGTAGAGAGTAAGAGGAGAATAGAGAGAAGTAGAGAGTAAGAGGAGAAGAGAGAGGGAGGAAGGGGATGGAAAGATGGAACATAAGAAGTGCAAAGAAGGAAGGAGAGATGGAGAAGGAGAGGCGAAGAGAGGTTAGGATAGAAAAAAGGAGAGGAAAGATGAGAAAGAAAGAAAAAGAAATGGAGGAGAATGGAGAGGAAAGATGGAAGGGAGTGGAAGGACGAGACTAGAAAGGAGGGAAAGAAGGAAGGAATATGAAAGAGAAGAAGGAAAAGGAGACGACGAAGAGAAAGGGAAAGGAAAACAGAAAACCAACAAGAGAAGAAAGGAAGAAGAGGAGAACAGAAAAGAAGGGAAAAAGGAGAATATGAGAGGGAAAATGGAAATAAAGAGGATATAAAGAAGAAGAAAAGCAAGAGTAAGAAAGAAAAATGACAAAAAAAAAACGAAGCAAGAAATTGAAAGATGAAATAAATACGAATGGGGGAAAAAAATAATAATAGAATAAATAAAAAAAAAACATCATCAAAAAAAAAAAAAATCAAAATATCGACGAAGCAAGAATCTAATGCTTCACTAATTGGAAATAGGATTTAAAGAAAAAAAATATATGATAAAAAAAATAATAATGAGAGAGCAAGCGCGCCGACGATTCAGTCTGTCCATTATTTCATTACAAAACGCCATCGGTGACCAGCCGGGGGTGCTTCACAGACATAAGCGTGAGCGAGAGAGAGGGAGGGAGAGAGGGGGAGAGGGAGGGAGAGAGGGAAAGGAGAGGGAGAGAGAGAGGGGGGACGGGGAGAAGAGGAACGGAGGAAAGGAGGGAGAGAGAGTGAGGGAAAGAGAGGGAGAGGGAGGGAGGGAGAGAGAGTGGGGGGAGGAGAAAAGGAAGGGAGGAAAGGAGGGAGAGAGGGGGAGAGGGAGGGAGAGAGGGGGAGAGGAGGAGAGGGAGGGAGGGAGGGAAAGGAGAGGGAAAGTGAGAAGGGGCAGGGAGGTGGGGGAGGAGGAAGGAAGGGAGGGGACGAGGGAGGGCGAGGGAAAGAGAGAGGGGGGAAGGAGAAGAGAAAGGGAGGAAAGGAGGGAGAGAGGGGAGGAGGAAGGGAGGGAGAGAGATCGAGAGAAAGGGGGTGGAGTGACACTGGGTATTCCTAAATATCATCAAAACAATAGGAAGATGAAAGAATGAGAGAGAGAAATAGAAAGATAGACAGATAGAGACAGATTGAGAGCGGGGGAGGGGAGAAGAAGGAAGGAAAGGAGAGAGAGGAAGAGAAAGGGAAGGAGGGAGGGGACAAGAGAGAGAGAGAGAGAGAGAGAGAGAGAGAGAGAGAGAGAGAGAGAGAGAGAGAGAGAGACAAACAGTGAGAGAGAGAAAGAGAGAGAGAGAGAGACAGAAAGACAGAGAAAGAGAAAAAGAGAGAGAGAGAGACCGAGAGAGAGAGACCGAGAGAGAGAGGAGAGAGAGAGAGGAGAGAGAGAGAGACAGAGAGACCGAGTGAGAGACAGAAAGACCGAGAGAGAGAGAAAGAGAGACAGAAAGACCGAGAGAGAAAGAGAGAGAGAGAGAGAGAGAGAGAAAGAGAGAGAGAGAGAGAGAGAGAGAGAGAGAGAGAGAGAGAGACAAACAGTGAGAGAGAGAAAGAGAGACAGACAGTGAGAGAGAGACAGAGAGAGAGACAGAAAGACAGAGAGAGAGAAATAGAGAGAGAGAGAGAGAGAGAGGAGGGACAGAAAGACCGAGAGAGAAAGAGAGAAAGAGAGAGAGAGAGAGACAGACAGTGAGAGAGAGACAGAGAGAGAGACAGAAAGACAGAGAAAGAGAAAGAGAGAGAGAGAGAGGAGAGAGAGAGAGGGGGGGCATAACCAATAATATTCCCCGTCACTCTCTCAAAGTGGCCATCACTATTGTTGTTATGTGTGCCCGTTTATCCAGCATGATGTTCCTATGTGCCATTTCTCGCGGGGCAAAGCGGTGAGAGCGAAAGAGGGAGTAAAGAGAAGGAATGGGAGAAAGAGGGAAATGAGAGAGGGAAGCATAGAGGGAATTTTGAAGCTAGTGATAAAGAGGGAAGTGGAGAGAAGCGTGATAAAGAGGGAAGTGGGGAGAAGCGTGATAAAGAGATAGGGACGGAGGGAGAAAGGGTTTAAAAAGAAGAGCGAGTTAGAAAGAGAGAGAGAAAGAGAGATAAAAAGAGTAGGAGGAAAGGAATGAGGGAGGGAGAGTCAGAGGAGAAAAGTGGGAAAGGAGGAGAGAGTGAGAAGAAAAATAGGTACAGATAGATAGATAGATAGAGAGAAAGAGAGAGAGAGAGAGAGAGAGAGAGAGAGAGACAGACAGACAAACATAAATAATGATGATAAAGAAAGGCAGCGTAAACAAAATTAGTAGACCCAGATTTAAGATGATAAAGGAGAGTAGCAAAAATAGTGGAGAGAAACAGATGGAGAAGAAACGAAGACTAGAAAACAGGTAATTTGGGCTTTGGGAAGAAGTAGATTTATATTTTAATTATTATTGTTATAGCTATTCTTATCATCATCACTGTGATCATTATCATTGTTATTATTGTTGTTGATATTGTTATTACAGTTCTAAAATCATTGTTATTATTATCATAATCATTGTCATCATTTTCATGGCTGTTGTTGTTCTTTTGATATTTATTCTTTTTTTTTAGCTTTTACTATTATTGTTATTACTTTTACTATTATTATCATCATTATCATTATAACCCTTATTGTCATTTCTATTACTATTACTATCCTTATTTATTAGTATTGTTATTATTGTTATCATTTTCACCATCATCCTTATTATTATTACATTTCTCTTATCATCATAACCATTATTATTATTTTTGTTATTATCGTTTTAGTTGCTGTTATCTTTATCATCTGTATCATTATTATCATCACCATTAGTATCTGTATCATCATATCATTATCATCATTATTATGGTCATTATTATTATCATCATTATCACCATCATCATTATTATCACTACTATTATCGTGATCATCATCATTCAATTGATTTGCTTATTATGTGTCTCTTCGTTCTAAATATTTTTCATTTGAATTTTTGAAAGGGCCTTTTCTTTTTTTATTATTCATCTA
>BOPN01005298.1:17500-25000 GCA_017312705.2 Penaeus japonicus
AAACGATCGAATTGGAAAAGCAATTGTGTTAGAGAGAAGCAGTTTAACAGGTTGTAATGCCGTTTCGTGCACCCAGGACAAGCAAAAACACGCCTTACGACACAACTCTTTAAGGACTACAATCTTTTGCGCCAAGAATGATGTTTGGATTAGCCTCCCTTCCCCTGTATGACCCCCCCCCCCCATCCCCTGCCTGCGCCCCACCCTTCTTTCTCCTTCCCTCCCTCCCTCCCTCCCTCTCCCCTCCCCCTTCTCCCAAACCCCCAAATGGTGTTCGTATGTCGAGCTGACCCTTAGCTGCCGCAAACCATTATGGACCTTGTTATACCCTCACATAAATGTCAGTTTAGCCTGAGATTTACCGAGGGGAGAGTTCGGCCCCAGTTTACACCACACAAATACGGTCATATGTGTGTGTACATGAGTGTATTTGCTTGCAATGTTCCTTCGTTTTCTTTCGTTTTTGTTGTTGTTGTTGTTTTTGCTCTCTCTCTCTCTCTCTCTCTCTCTCTCTCCTTTTCTCTCTCTCTCTTTCTCCCTCTCTCTTTCTTTCTCTCTATCTCTTTATTGGTCTTTCTTTCTCTCTCTTGATTGGTCTCTCTCTCTCTCTCTCTCTCTCTCTCTCTCTCTCTCTCTCTCTCTCTCTCTCTCTCTCTCTCTCTCTCTCTCTCTCTCTATCTCTCTCTCTCTCTCCCTCATCCGCCTTCTTTTCTTTCAATTTCATTTACCTCTTCTTCATCGTAATATCCTTTCTTCATATTTTCTTCTTCGTCTTCTTCTTCCTCCGTTCTTTTTATTTTTTCATTAAACTTTTGTAATATATTATTTCAGGGGATGAGTTCAAAAGTTATTTCGAAGCTTTTTTTTTCTTTTCTTTTTTTACTTGGTTGAAGATTAATCTCTCTTAATAGAAAAAAATAAATAAATAAAAATAAAAGAGAGAGAGAGAAAGGCGAAAAAAAATACTTTTCTCAAGTTAATGATATTCATATAAATGCAATCACACTTGTAAGAGCACTGACGTCGAAATGTTAATGATGATAAACTTAGTAAGAAATTAGATTAAGCTTTGAGTGCGTGGTGGGTTGGGTGACTTGAGGCTGAGGGCGTGGATGGCATTAGCATTGGCATTAGCATTGGCATTTGTTACGCGTGGTATTGGCATTTGTTACACGTGGTATTGGCATTTGTTACACGTGGTATTGGCATTTGTTACACGTGGTATTGGCATTTGTTACACGTGGTATTGGCATTCTGTTACACGTGGTATTGGCATTTGTTACACGTGGTATTGGTTATGTGGAACACCGGCTGTCATTTGGGGCGCTGCTTAAGTGTGCCGCTGAATGGCATTTGTGGAGCTTATTGTTATCTACGGCGCTAGTTAAACGTGGCAGTGACTGTCATTTGTGGCACTTTGTGATGAGCAATACTCCTATTTGTGGCACTTATTATGAGTGGTATTGAGTGTCCCTTGTTAAATTTAGGACACTTTTTACGCACGGTACTGTGTGTCATATGTTGTCATCCACATGTCGTAACAAGTACTGTATATGTTATGAAACATATGATTTTTTTTGTGACAACTCTTTCAGTTTATTGCGGTCTTTGGCATCATCTCGAACATGTTATAAGACTCTTTTAACTTTCTTGTCAGATGTCCAAGCATGTTTCCCTCCGTTGTCTGTTTTTAAGGGAGGGAGGCGGGTGTATGAGGAAAGTTGAGGAAGAAGTGAAAAAATGAGCGAGATTGAGAGAGAGAGAGAGGGAAGGAGAGAGAGAGAGAGAGAGAGGGAGAGAGAGAGAGAGAGAGAGAGAGAGAGAGAGAGAGAGAGAGAGAGAGAGAGAGAGAGAGAGAGAGAGAGAGAGAAAGAGAGAGAGAGAGAAAGAGAGAAGGAGCGAAGAGAGGCAGGAGTGAAAAGAAAGAAGAAACAGAGATACAGGTAAAGAGAAGCGAAGGAGAACAAACGAAAGGAGAAGACAAGAAAAGGGGGAAGAAAAACGAACGGTGTAGAAACAGCGACCTGAATAAACACAGGCAAGGCGAGACCCGTGTAACCGCCGGATGCCAGAGGGGGCTGCGCGGAAGAGGCGGGGGAGAGGGGGGAGTATGAGGAAGAGGTGGGGAAGGGGTGGTGGGGGTAGGAGGGGGTGGTGGGGGTAGGAGGGGTCTACGCGGAAGGGAGGGACTTGGAGGGGGTAGGAGGGGTCTACGTGGAAGGGAGGGACTTGGTGGGGGTAGGGGGTCTACGTGGAAGGGAGGGACTTGGAGGGGGTAGGAGGGGTCTACGTGGAAGGGAGGGGTGGTGGGGGTAGGTGGGAGGAGGGTGGGATGGGATAAGGGGGGCTACGCGAAAGGGGTAAGGGAGGGGGTAGGGGAAGAACATGAGGTGGGCTCTGCGATAGAGGCGAAGTGGTGGTGGTGGGGGGAGGGGAGAGGAGGTGTAAGAGGGAGCTATGTGGAAAAGGTGAGGGTGAGGGGGGGGGGGGGATGGGAGGGGGCGACTGGAGCTTGTGGGTTGAGGTTTGGAGGGAACAGAGGGTGGGAGGGAGGAGAAGGTGGAGATTGTAAAAGAAGGCTGTGTGTTGGGGGGAGGTGGGGACAGGGGGTGGGAGGAGCGTTCAGAGATTTTGGGTAAGAGGTTAAAGGGGGGGGAGGATGGAAATTGTGGGAGGAGGTTAGGGGGGGCAGGAGGGGGAGGAGGGAGTTGGCTCTCTACTTCTGCGACTCAAACTTGGCCGTTTATCCTTTTTTTTTCTTTTTTTTCTTTTTTTTTTCTTTTTTTTTCTTTTTAATCGTGCCAATAATAATCGGAGTAACATAAAGTTTCTGCTCTCCCCCTGTTATTTTCCTGTGTGTGTGTGTGTGTGTGTGTGTCCTTGTGCGTGCCTAAGCAACTTTTGTGTTTTTAGGAGACAGACAGACCAACATAAAGAGAGAAAAGATATAAAAAAATAGCAATAAAAGTAGATAGAGGAAATAAATCAGAGTAGCGCCAAAGTGATCGAATTGGAAAAGCAATTGTGTCACAGAGACGCAATTTAACAGGCCGTAATGTCGTTCCCACGCCCGGTGCAAGCAAAACTAAACCCTTTGAACCTATTGTATAAGAACGACAATCGCTCACTCCCCAACCGTATTTCTCCCACTACAGTCCCTTGTACTCCCACACACTGCCCCGCACTCTCATGCACTCCACACGCACATGTACTCCTAAATACATCCCACACTCCCAACACCCATCCCACACCTCTTAACCCCCACACTCCCACACACTACATCAATATTCCCTCACACTCACCGACACTCACCTCACGCTCTCTTTACTCCCGACACTCCTACACACTACCCCCAATACTCTCTTCTAGAGCCTCACACTCCCCCACCCTTCTTCCTACCCCCTGAAACAACACCTTTTACCTTTGAAATGCAATAAAGAATTACTTCAACCTCCAATAACATCACAATTCTCTTCCCTGTGCCTTGCCTAACGGGGTCTTTTTTCACTTCTCTCAGGTCAAATAGCTCTTTCAGGTCGCCTCTCTTGCCCTTGACCTTTCATTCTTCACCCTTCCCACAGCCTGACCAATGACTCATCTCATAAGCCAACGACCTTTTCCATACCCTTACGACTCTACTCTTCCCACAACCTACCGGGGTCGTTACAGAAAAACACCCATGTAACGACCCTTCCCACAGCCTAAGGACTCTTCTCATAGCCCATCGACCCTTCCCACAGCCTAAGGACTCTTCTCATAGCCCAACGACCCTTCCCACAGCCTAAGGACTCTTCTCATAGCCCAACGACCCTTCCCACAGCCTAAGGACTCTTCTCATAGCCCAACGACCCTTCCCACAGCCTAAGGACTCTTCTCATAGCCCAACGATCCTTTCCACAGCCTAAGGACTCTTCTCATAGCCCAACAATTCTTCCCACAGCCTAAGGACTCTTCTCATGGCCCAACAATCCTTCCCACAGCCTAAGGACTCTTCTCATGGCCCAACAATCCTTCCCACAGCCTAAGGACTCTTCTCATAGCCCAACGATCCTTTCCACAGCCTAAGGACTC
This sequence comes from Penaeus japonicus, assembly GCA_017312705.2. NCBI lineage: Eukaryota > Metazoa > Arthropoda > Malacostraca > Decapoda > Penaeidae > Penaeus > Penaeus japonicus. Next base: position 21,572 of record BOPN01005298.1, read on the forward strand.
TTCTCATGGCCCAACGACCCTTCCCACAGCCTAAGGACTCTTCTCATAGCCCAACGACCCTTCCCACAGCCTAAGGACTCTTCTCATAGCCCAACGACCCTTCCCACAGCCTAAGGACTCTTCTCATAGCCCAACGACCCTTCCCACAGCCTAAGGACTCTTCTCATAGCCCATCGACCCTTCCCACAGCCTAAGGATTCTTCTTATAACCCAACGAGCGTAACCTGAGCCAAAACAACGACCCTCTCTAACCAAAGACCTTTCCCACAGCCTAAGCAACGACCTTTCCCACAATTGCGTCCTACAAGTCAAAACTCACGAGCCTAAAATATATCCAAGGTAACCCGAACCTCCTACCGGGCGTAAAGACTTCCTTAAGCCTTGTGCGTTATGGGGCCATTTCTCTGTGTTTTGTCTCTCTCTCTCTCTCCGTTTTCATATACGTATGTATCTGTGCTCACTGTCTCTCTATTTATATGTGCATGAACTACAAGTGTGTGTGTGTGTGTGTAAATATACACACGCACACACACACACACACACACACACACACACACACACATATATATATATATATATATATATATATATATATATATATATATATATATATATATATATATGTGTGTGTGTGTGTGTGTGTGTGTGTGTAAAATATATATATATATATGTGTGTGTGTGTGTGTGTGTAGCACCAGAAATAAATAAAAATGATAAGGATAAGGAGAAAGAAGACAAATAACGGTATATCCAGAGATTTCCAGAGATTTGCGTCGGTAACCCCCGCCGTGATCTTGCGTGTTGTCGAATTAATGACTTTCCAGCCAACAATACCCTCCCCCCCCCCACCCCTCTTCCCTGTGGCCTTAATTCTTCTCTCTATCCTTTTCACACCCAACGATATCACCACCTACCGAGCTGTATGTGTGTAGGCGTATGTGAGTATGTATGTATGTATGTATATATATATATATATATATATATATATATATATATATATATATATATATATATATACATATATATACATATATATACATATATATACATATATATACATATATATACATATATATATATATATATATATATACAGTATATATTCATATATATGTATGTATATATGTGTGTATTCATGCATGTATATATACATATATATATATATATATATATATATATATATATATATATATATATATATATATATATATATATATATATGAATATCGTTCACCAGGCAAGATTTTTTATTCTACCTGAAACCCTTTCCGTTGCCAACCTTCCCCATTCATAAAGCCTTGGTACCGGCACTTGAGTAGAGTTGTCTGACTGCCTAAATAATATTTCTCTCAATATTGCTTATCGCATATATACATTTTTGGCTTCATACTTTCATTCTATTTCTCACCAAAAGAGAGAGTGATACAAAAATAAAAGAGAAAAAGAGGACCAACATACTCCGAATTTTTGCCAAATGAACCGAAAACATTTCTCGAAAAATATTCACAATCTGATTATTTTTTTTTCGATTTATGAATGAATTGTCTGATAAAATCTGATAAATTCTTATTTTGTGATAATTCCAATAAGCAAGAGCTAGGTAAACACTTCAAAGCTACTCAAATCTAATAATTTTCTCTAAATCTCTAAACCTACAACTTGAACCATATGCTTTTAATTTCTTTGAATTTCTTAGCTAAATTTTTGATAGAGATTGCAATACCAATAAACTTTAACATTGATTAATATATTCAGATAATACTTCGACAAACACACAGAGAATGAAACTAACCTTATTTGTTTAGATAATCAATCTGATCAAACACTATGTAACTCAATCAGTCAGTCACATAAACACTCAGTCAATCAAACACGTATTCAATCTGGCAATCATTCTACTCACTGACTCTGTCACTCGCTGATTAACTCAATCTCTTAATCACTCAATCTCTCGGTCAGACTTAGATCCCTTCAATCATTCAATTACTTATTACTTCAATCAGTCAGTCATCCAATCATTCTATTCGTCAACCACTCTTTTACCCAATCAGTCAATCAATCATTCCCTCAGCCAGTCAGCCAATCGTTGTCTAAGTCAATCAACCATTCATATAATCCTTTACTTATTCAATTACTCAACCTATTACTCAACTTATTTATTCAATTGCTCAACTTATTTATTTAATTACTCAACTTATCTATTCAATTACTCGACTTATTAATTCAAGCAATCAGTCAAACAGGCCCTTACTCAATCAATCAATCAATCATTTATTTACTCAATCATTCAGTCAATCACGAATCTACTCAGTCAATCACCTACGTCCCACTTTCCCTCACAGACAAACAACGGATTCGTAGCGCACGGAATCAAAAGGAATTACAATCTAACCTAATCAATATAAATTTTCGCCACTCAGAGTCGCCAATTTCTCTCTCCTTGTGACCTGATTGGTGAATCACAAATGAACCGCCAATACCTGGATTAATTAACAATTCTGCTTAATTAATCCGTCGTTGCCAGTAATCCCTCCCCTCCCCCCCTCCCGTTCCCCCAATCCCCTGTGCCAGATCTTATAATGGGGTCTGTCCGCTTCAATCCTCTCTGCATATATGTTTATAAGTATCTTATATCTGTCTGTCTATCTATCTATCTATCTATCTATCTATGAAGATGAAAAAGAAGAAGAAGAGAGAGGAGCTGGAAGAAAGGAAAGAAGAGGGAGAGTGAGGATGACTCGGCAAGATGTTGCATAATTACCTGCCGTCTTGCATCCTTGTTGCGCGAGTTGATGGCGATCCCGGTTTGATGTTGATGATATTTACGACGGATGATATAAATCGTATGTGTTGGGATGGGGGGGGGGAGTGTGTGTGTGTGTGTGTGTGTGTGTGTGTGTGTGTGTGTGTGTGTGTGTGTGTGTGTGTGTGTGTGTGTGTGTGTGTGTGTGTGTGTGTGTGTGTGTGCGTGTGTGTGTGTGTGTTTGTGTGTACGTGTGTGTGAATGCATTTTATTCCCTCATCCCTCTCTTAATGTTAGACTCTCTCTCTCTCTTAATGTTAGACTCCTGATGGTGAACAAACTTGCAACACATTTACATAACGGTGACACTCGTTCTCACACACGTGTTAGAACACTCACTTCCACACACTTCACACTCCCTTCCTTTCGCCCTGTTGTAAGTCATAGCATCAGACAGAATAGAGGGGTTCCCTACCCCCTCCCCCCCCTCCTCCTCCCTTTCCTATGACCCCGCTCCCTTTTTTCTGGTGTGACCTCCCCCCCCCCCACCCCCATCTCCCCCGACACGCTCCTAATACCCTGGACAACAGGAAACCCAAGAGTTTCAAAGAGTGAGAGGAGAGAAAGAGCAATGGGATAGGGGAAGATCAGAGCTGACTGGTTGATTGAATTTCTTTCTCAGTCTC
>BOPN01005298.1:40000-45000 GCA_017312705.2 Penaeus japonicus
TAATATTGACAGTTATCATTATGATAATAATGATGATAACAGTAATGATGATAATAATATTGATAATAATAGTAGTAGCAGTAGTAGTAGCAATGATAATATCAATAAAGATTAGGATGCTATCAATAATAACAAAGATAATAGTAATAATAGCAGTAGTAACATCAATGATAACAGTAATAATGAAAATAATGATAATGAAAATAATCGTCATAATGATAGTAGTAGTATTAATAATAGTAATAATAATAATAATTGTAATGATAATTATGATAATGACAAAAAATATTACGTTTTGTAATAATGTCAATAATCAAAATGATAATAATAATTCTCATCATTCTTATTTTCAATTATCCTAATTATCAATAATAACAAGAACAAAAACAAGAACAAGAAACCACGCAACCCATCAAGTGAAATCAACAATTTCACCTGCAACACCAAAGCCATCAAAAAAAAAAAATAAAAAAAAAAAATAAAAAAAAATAAAAAAACACAGATATATAATACAATCCAAAACGCGAGTCTCACTCAGTGTACAGAGGAGTCCAAAATAAGGTTTACCCGCTGAATTTAAGTCAGAGTTTGAAGCCAACTTTCTTATCACAGAATGCCAGGCAGGAGGGTAGCATCCATCCACCCCATGGAAAGGAAAAGGGTTGAAATGAGAGGAGAGGAAGAAGAGAGAGAGAGAGATAGGGGAGAAAGAGAAGGAAAGAGGGGAAGAGAGATAAGAAGGAGGAGGAGTGAGAGGGAGAGAGGGAAAAGGAGGAGGAGGAGTGAGAGGGAGAGAGGGAAAAGGAGGGAGAGTGAGAGAGGCAGAAGGAAGAAGTGTGAGAAGAAGTGAGGAGAAGGAAGGAGAGTGAGAGGTAGGGAGGGAAGGTGAAAGAGGGAGAAAAATAAAGAGAGGGGGAGGAGGGAGAGTGATAGGGGGGATATAGGAAGAGAGAGGTGCAAAGATGATGAAAATGATAGAGAAAACAAAAGAATGGAAGAGAAAAATGTGTAAGGGAGATAGAGACAGAGAAATAGTTTGTGTGTTTGTGAGAGAGAGGGGGGGGGGAGTGAGAAAGACAGAGAGATAAACAAACACAGAGAAAGAGTACGTGCGTATTTGAGAGAGAGAGAGAGAGGGAGAGAGAGAGAGAGAGAGAGAAAGACAGACAGACAGAGAGAGAGAGAGAGAGAGAGAGAGAGAGAGAGAGAGAGAGAGAGAGAGAGAGAGAGAGAGAGAGAGAGAGAGAGAGAAAGACAGACAGACAGAGAGAGAGGAAGGAGAGAGCGAGAAAGAGAGAGAGAGAGAGAGAGAGAGAGAGAGAGAGAGAGAGAGAGAGAGAGAGAGAGAGAGAGAGAGAGAGAGAGAGAGAGAGAGAGAGAGAGAGACAGAGACAGAGACAGAGAGAGAGACAGACAGACAGTAAGAGAGAGGAGTGAGAGAGAGAGAGAGAGATAAAGACAGACAGAGAGAGAAAGAGAGAGAGAGAGAGAGAGAGAGAGAGAGAGAGAGAGAGAGAGAGAGAGAGAAAGAAAGACGTAAATGACATGGCGGCCGAACCCATTTTCTGCTTGGTTGACCGGGGTGCAGATGCTGCTCCTCTCTTTCTATATCAATTTCTCCATAAATTTTCCCCTCTCTAAATTCAGCTTATTTCTTTCGCTATTTATCTGTCTAACTTCTTCTAACTCTCTTCCTTTCCCGTACCCTTACTGTGACGTGTTTTTTTTTTTTTTTTTCTTCTTCTTCTTCTTTCTTTTTCTGGGTGATAGTTATTAATGCTAATAAAGTTGGTAATGTTGCTATTTGTAATAATGATGATAACAAGCATCATTATCATTATCATTATTGTTGTTGTTTTTTATCATTAGTATCATTATTATCAGATTTGCATTATTATCTATATCATAAATAACACCGAGGAAAAAAATAATTATAATAATAAGGATACTGATAATGATAATGATAGCACTGATATGATCAATGAGTACGCATATGTTTCTATAACAATAATACTAATGGTAATAATGATGATGATAATATTGATAGATATAATAATAAAGTAATAATAACTATAATAACAATGATAATAGTAATAGTAGTAGTGATAATGATAATAATAATACTGATAATAGTTTCAACAAAAATACTGATGTTTTAATTGTTATGATAATAACAATGATTATAATAAATATAATAGCAACAATGATAATGATAACAACCATAACAATAATAAGAAGGATAATCACAATAATAATGATAATAATGATAATAATAATGACCGCAATAATGATAACAATGAAAATGGGAAAACTAATGATAACAAAAAATGATGATAATGACAAAAACGATAATAATAGTAATGATGATTACATCAGTAAGAATAATATGCAAAAATACTAAAAAAAAGGTGATGACCAATATAGCAATAATAATAACAATGATGATTATGCCAAAGCAACAACTACAATAATTATGATAATCATAATAATGATGATGATCATAATGATAATGATGATAATAGTTAAGAGTAATAATAATGATAACAATGATAATAATCATCATAGTAACAAAAGCAATAGAGATGACAATAATATTTACAATTATAATAATTTTGATAATAATAATGATAATAACAATGATGATAGTGATAATAATATTAATAATGAAAATATTAATGATGGTGATAATAATGATAGTAATAATAACAAAGGCAATAATACTAAGGTTAATGATCATAATAATACTAAGGCCAATGATAATAATGAAAATACGTTTTATAATAATATGCGTTTTATAATCTTAGTAACAATAATGATAAGGAGAATAATGATGATAATTATAATAACCATGATGATAATTACATTGACAACAATAACAACAACAATAATGATAATGGCTGACATGAAACACAATTGTTATAATTGGAATTTTTGTATTTAACATTATCCTCATCATATTATCATTACTCTTACTCCTATTATTAACAGTAATAACATTATTGTTAGCATCATTGTTATCATTATCATTATCATCATCCTCATATTATCATTATCATCATAATCATCATAATTCTATCATCATCACTATATTACCACTACAAAAAAATAAGACGATTATCTTTACGAAGGCCTTCAAACTTGATAACAACGACAACAAAAAACAATAATTAAAAAATAAATAATAACAAACACAGACACAAAAACACAAACAGAAATACAAACGACCCACGGAATGTTTTCTCCGAACACATTCAGCCGACCGTGAAGGCTCCAATCTCTGCCGGAGTCATCGGCTCGACCTGGGAGATGCGTGGCCTTTCTCGTTTCATTTCTTTCTCTCTCTCTCTCTCTCTCTCTAACTCTCTCTCTCTCTCTCTCTCTCTCTCTCTCTCTCTCTCTCTCTCTCTCTCTCTCTCTCTCTCTCTCTCTCTCTCTCTCTCTCTCTCTCTCTCTCTCTCTCTCTCTCTCTCTCTCTCTCTCTCTTCATTTCTTTGTTTCTCTCTCTTTATTATCTTTTTCTTTCTCTTTCTATCTCTGTCTCTCTTTCTTTCTTTGTCTCTCTCTCTCTCTCTCTCTCTCTCTCTCTCTCTCTCTCTCTCTCTCTCTCTCTCTCTCTCTCTCTCTCTCTTCATTTCTTTGTTTCTCTCTCTTTATTATCTTTTTCTTTCTCTCTCTCTCTCTCTCTCTCTCTCTCTCTCTCTCTCTCTCTCTCTCTCTCTCTCTCTCTCTCTCTCTCTCTCTCTCTCTCTCTCTCTCTCTCTCTCTCTCTCTTACTTGTTTTTTTATTCTCTCTTTCTCTCTTTCTTTCTCTTTCTCTCCATTTTTGTTTTCTCCTTTCTCTCTCTCTCTCTCTCTCTCTCTCTCTCTCTCTCTCTCTCTCTCTCTCTCTCTCTCTCTCTCTCTCTCTCTCTCTCTCTCTCTCTCTCTCTCTCTCTCTCTCTCTCTCTCTCTCTCTCTCTCTGTCTCTCTCTCTCTCTCTCTCTCTCTCGACTGATGCAGAGAGCACTATTCCCAAAGAACTGATGAATCGCCGTTTTATTCACAATCAGCCACCAATTAGATCAAATTTTTGTTCATTTTGGGACTAAATAGGTTAGTCCCCCGGGGAATGGAGTGAGTGAGAAAGAGATGGCGTAAGATCATTTTCCAGTCATTATTGAGGATAATTTCATATTATCATTTTCGTAATGGGGCGTCTATCTCGTGGATGTATTCCTTTTCTATTGTTTCCGTTATTTGTGTTGTTGTACTCTCTCTCTCTCTCTCTCTCTCTCTCTCTCTCTCTCTCTCTCTCTCTCTCTCTTCATTATTATTGCTTTTATTTTTGCGATCATTATCATCAGGATTGTTACTATCAGTGTTATAGAAATTGGTCGACTATAGAAATTAGTTCCTTATTTCAATGTATGTAAATCTACCTATTTCAAAATAGGCCAAGAAGGTCATTCACAATATAGCTGAATAAAGTTTCTTGAAAACTATATGCAATACAAAGGGAAACGGAATAAATCGAGCTGTTGAAAAGGCAAAGGATTTCTCGAAATATGATAAGATTCCGTTAAGTGCAGATTTATGTCAGAATGCGATATGCGGAAATTAATAGGATTTATCTAAAATTTACCAGAGGGAAGAATCTCCTGAAAAAGGGAAAACGGACCAACACCCCAAACGATTGGAAAATGACAAAGAAAGTATTCGTAACTATGATGATGATAATAATAATCCTAATCATAACAAAATAACAATGGTAATGGTAATAATGATAATGCGGACAATAAAAATAAAGCAAGTAAGAATAACAATAATAATGATAATAAAATGATGATGGGATGATGATGGGACAGACGCATACAAATAGTAGCACCAGCTGCAAAGACATCAACAAATGCCATAATTATACAGACATCAACAAATGTCATAATTATACAAAACGAATGAACAGGGGGCAAAGAACCCTATATTAGGGTACATTAGAAATTGTTTTTTATATGGTCTCTATT
>BOPN01005298.1:70000-77500 GCA_017312705.2 Penaeus japonicus
CCCGACAGCAGCCTCTAGGTCATAGGAAATGAGCGATGTGTATTGAGACAGCATCACGGGTTGAGATCCGTCTAAGATGACATCAAATGGTTCATCTGGGTACATCTCCATCCACAGCTTCCTTGTCCTTTTGTGTGCCTTCTTCAGCGCCTGTGGGAGGAGAAAAAAGAAAGTGAGAGAGAGAGAGAGAGAGAGAGAGAGAGAGAGAGAGAGAGTTAACGCGGGAGTAGTATGAGGAAATGAAGTAATTGGTGTTAATGCTGGAATCCTAACGAGGAAGGAGCGGGGAAGAAGAATTGGGTGTCGATACTAGAGTCACATGCCTTATACTGCGCCTGTGGGAGGAGAGAGAGAGAGAGAGAGAGAGAGAGAGAGAGAGAGAGAGAGAGAGAGAGAGAGAGAGTGGGTGAGTGAGAGAGAGAGAGAGAGAGAGAGAGAGAGAGAGAGAGAGAGAGAGAGAGAGAGAGAGAGAGAGAGAGAGAGAGAGAGAGAGAGAGACCTAAGAGAGAGAAAGAAAGAGAGAGAGAGAGAGACCTACAAGAAAGAAAGAAAGAGAGAGAGAGGGAGGGAGAGAGAGAGAGAAACCTAAAAGAAGAGAGAGAGAGAGAGAGAGAAAAAGAGAGTTAATGCGGAAGTAGTATAGAAGAAAATGAAGTAATTGGTGTTAAGACTGGATTCATAATATGGAATAGGCAAGAAATGGGTGTTGATGCGGGAATCACAAGCCTTCTAGACCGCCCGTAGGAGAGAAAGACTACGTGTTAATGCGGGAATTTCATGAGGAAACGGAGAAATTGGTATTAATGATGAGATTATCTGGGGAAGTAGAGAGGATATTAGTGTTAATGTTGGAGAGATGGGAGGAAATGGGGAGAAGATGGGGATTGTGTCTGAGGAGAGGAAGAAGAAATTGCTGATTGTGAAGGGAGAAGAAAAAATTGGTCACTGTGAAGGGAGAAGAAGAAAATGGTCATTGTGAAGGGAGAAAGAGAAATTGGTTATTGTGAAGGGAGAAAAAGTAATTGGTCATTGTGAAGGGAGAGGATGAAGAAATTGGTCAATGTGAAGGGAAGAAAAGAAATTGGTCATTGTGAAGGGAGAAAAATAAATTGGTCATTGTGAAGGGAGAATAAGAAATTGGTCATTGTAAAGAGAGAAGAAGAAATTGGTCATTGTGAAGGGAGAAAAAAGAAATTGGTGATTGTAAAGAGAGAAGAAGAAATTGGTCATTGTAAAGATAGAAGAAGAAATTGGTCATTGTGAAGGGAGAATAAGAAATTGGTCATTGTGAAGGGAGAAAAAAAAGAAATTGGTCATTGTGAAGGCAGAAGAAGAAATTGGTGATTGTGAAGGAAGAAAAAAGAAATTGGTGATTGTAAAGCGAGAATAAACCGTGTGATTAGAGAAATTTGGTGATTGTATGTAGAGAGGAGGAAATTGGTAATAATCAATGGAAATATAAAAAGAAAAAATATATATAATAAGAGAGGAAGGCGGATTGGAAATTATGATTAGTGACTACAAACAGAGAACAGGAGATTGGCGATTGTAAATATACAAAATGTATGAGGCGAGGCAGAGGAAACTGATAAATGGTAACATAGACAGCATATGAGGAGAGTGGGAGGAAATTGGAAAGCGAAATATGCGAATGAGAGGGAAAGAGGGGAAGGGGGATAAATTAATGAAAAATATATGAAGAAAAGGAAGAAAGAGGAACAAAAACTTCATAAATGAGTTGGAAAAGAGATCGTTGTAATTATTGGTTGATGTTGCATACAATACGCAAGGAGAGGGAAATTAAAAGGTATTTAGTTTGTAAATGCAATAAAGTTGTAAGGGTAAGGAGAGGAAAAAGAGACTAAGAATAGCGTAAGTTGCAGGAGAGAAATATGTTGCACTGCAGGATATGTTGGAGAAGAGGAAGATAAATCGGATACCTGTGTTTATTGACTGAAGATTTCATATCTATCAGACAAATGTATAATATAAATTATATAAATGAATATGCTGTATCATGAATGTATTCTGTGTATCATGTCTTTAAACAAATATATACTGAATATAACAAAGATTTTATTCTTTTAATATAAGGGCTTCATGATATAAAAGAATAAATAATATTTCATAAAAAATATATATACATATATATACATACATACATACACATATATATATACATACATATATATACATATATGTATATATATATATATATATATATATATATATATATATATATATATATATATATATATATATATATATATGCATGGATAACTTTACGAGAAAAAACAGCATTTTTTTATAAATATATCATATAAATCATTGTAATTAGCTAACAACACTAATCACTTGGATAAATTAAAAAATATATATATCCAAAAAGGATAAGTGCAGAGATGATGATCATGATAATGAGAACTACAGCAATGAAGATTCAGTTAATTACAAAGTAACATAGGCCTATTTCGGAATCAGAAGACGACACAACCAAGAAGCTATGATAATCATCAGGATGAGTTAAGGCCTAAATGTGTGATTAATGAAACGGTCGTTAATGATTATGTTAACGAGGGAGAGAAAGATCGTAATTAAACCTCATTAGTTTGGTCGCTGGGAGATGAGGAGAGTGTATTAGTAATTAGGATATTTATTTATTCATTTATTCTGTGGCGCGATCGGTGATACGGTGGATACAGTGCCCGGCGATTTCTTCTCTTTTTTTCTGTCTCTCTCTCGCGTTTGTCTTTATCTCACTTTCTTTCTCTCTCATTCTCTCTCTCTGTTTCCTTTTTTTTATCTTTCTCTCTCTTTTTCTCTTTCTCTCTCTTTTTTTCTCTCTCTCATTCTCTCTCTCTAATTCTCTCTCTCTCTTTCTTTTTCTCTATCTCTTTCTTTTTCTATCTCTCTCTCTCATTCTCTCTCTCTCTCTCTCTCTCTCTCTCTCTCTCTCTCTCTCTCTCTCTCTCTCTCTCTCTCTCTCTCTCTCTCTCTCTCTCTCTCTCTCTCTCTCTCTCTTTCTCTCTCTATCTCTCTTATAATCATTAGTGTGTGTATGTGAGTGTGTGTATGTGTGTGTGAGTTTGTGTGTGTGTGCGTGTGTGTGTGCGTGTGTGTGTGCGTGTGTGTGTGTGTGCGTTCGTGTTAATGGAAGTACGATTATGAGAACAAATCCATGTCTACGCCCTTTCCATATTCCTTCTTTTTACAATAGTTTGTGAAAAGGAGTAAGATACGTAATTATGTCGACGTGATAATTATTAGTCATTATCATGACAGTAAGCCTTAATCGTGACCGAAAAGTTTGCAACATCAACACTCATAGATTGCAAAGTTACACAGAATTCTAACTTCTATTTCTTGAAGAGAAGGCTGGGAAGTGATAAAAAGGTATTATCAGAAGAGTAAAATCGGGGTATGAATATTACGGAAGAATCACACGCTGGCAACTTCGGTCATAGAGTGTTGCCATATGACGGTGAGAGATAAGTTGTTCTGTTGTTGTTAGTTTTCTTCCCCGTCTTGTTCTTCCTCATTATTTCTCTCTCTCTTTCTCTCTCTCTCTCTCTCTCTCTCTCTCTCTCTCTCTCTCTCTCTCTCTCTCTCTCTCTTTCTCTCTCTCTCTCTCATTATCTATCTCTCATTCTCTCTCTCATTCTCTCTCTCTCTCTCTCTCTCTCTCTCTCTCTCTCTCTCTCTCTCTCTCTCTCTCTCTCTCTCTCTCTCTCTCTCTCTCTCTCTCTCTCTCTTTCTATCTCTCCCTCTCAATGACGTTATCTGGGTACGCCTGTGTGAAAACATTCTATAAACAAACTCACACACACACAACCAAACAACCAAACAAACACACACACATACACACGCACACAACCACAACTAAACACACACAAACAAACAACCAAACAAACAAACGCACATACACACACACACAAGCACAGGTACCCACATACAAACGCACGTGTTTTGAATCCGTTTTCACCCAGCATCCAGTCTTTCAATAATCATCCTTAAAACACAAGATTCTTTATCTGATTCTTACTTGATTAATGGACATCATTATCAAACAACAAACTCGAAATGGGGACAGGCTCTTTGTGGCACAGAACACACGCATCTTACATAAACACACAATACATAATAGATTATTGATTACGAGGCACAACACTCTCTTTTGATTAATTTGTTTTTTTTTCGGTCATATGTTTTGTTTTCTCTTGTATTGATGTATTTATTTTTATTTTTTTTATTTTTTTTTTTTTTGTAGATTAGGGTTTTATATATATTGTTCTTATCATTATTGATATTTTCATGATCATATTGTCATCATTATCATTATTGTTATTATTGTTGTTGGTATTATTGTCATGGCTATTATTTGTATCATTACGGTTGTTATTATTGATACCACATTATCATTATTATCCTTTTCATTATTACTATTATTATTATTATCGATACCATTAATGTTATCATCATTGTCATTATTTTCATCATTTAATATTATCATCATTATTTTCATAATTCATTTTCATCATTATCATTACTTTCATCATTCAATTTCATCATTATCATTATTTTCATCCTTTAATTTCATCATTATCATTATTTTCATCATTTAATTTCATCATTATCATTATTTTCATCCTTTAATTTCATCATTATCATTATTTTCATCATTCAATTTCATCATTATCATTTAATTTCATAATTATCATTATTTTCATAATCACCATCACCATCATTATCATCAATACCAGCAATGACGTTTGCATTCATTCGCCTTACAGAAAGATGAAGGCCAAAAAACCGTCAGACGCTGCAACCATCAAAGCAAAACCAACTTTATTGCCACAGGAAGGCGAAATGATGACCTAATAAACAGCTAAGTCATCATCATCTAGAGAAGCAAGAAGCGACCTAAGACCTCGAGAAAAAAAAAAAATGTATGTATGTGTATATATATATATATTTATATATATATATATATATATATATATATATATATATATATATATATATATATACATATATATACATACATATATATACACACACAGAGCCTTCTTCGACAACCTAACTTTCTAACCTGTAGCTTCAGGTCATTAGAAGAAGTTTATAAACGACACGAAAAGAATAACAATAAAAGAAAAAAAAAAGGTTTTCGGGGAAAAAAAAAACGAGATATAGATCCCTTTGTTTTCACTCCATTAACTTTTACAACTGAGAAAAGAAGATCCCTTAAGCTTGTAGTATGATCATAATTATCATTTTTATTATTATTATTAGCATCTGCCTTGTAGTTATTGCTGTTATTTTCATTATTATTATTATCATTATTGCCAGTATTATTATTGTCATTATTATTATTATCTCCCTTGTAGTCATTGCTGTTATTTTCATTATTGTTATTATCATTATTGCCAGTATTATCCTTATCCTTATTATCTTCATTGTTGTCATTGTTCTTATTTTCATTCTTATCATTATCATTATTGCCAGTATTATCGTTTTTATTATCATTATCATTGTTACTATTATCATTACTATCAATGCTATCATTATTATCATTATCATTGTTACTATTATTATCAATATTGTTGTTACTATTGTTATCATCATTAACATTAGCATCAATATTTTTATTAATACTACCATTGTCATTGTGTTTAGTATCACATTACCATTATTATCATTATGGTAATTATTATGATTATTATCATCATTATCATCATCATTATGATTATCATAATAATTGTTATCATCACTGTTATTATCATTATTACCATTATTATCAGTGACATAATTATTATATTCATCATGATTGTTATTATGGTTATTATCAATATCATTATCACTGCTATCGTGATCATCATTATTATTGTCATTACTCTAATCATTATCAATATCATCCTCATAATCATTATTATCATCGATCATTATTTGTTGATATCATTGTCATTATCAACACTATTATTCTCATCTTCATTATCATCATTACAATTGTTATTACCTTGATCCCCATCTTCATCTTTTTATACAAATTCACCAACTCATCTTTCTTATCTTACTTCTTGATCCTCTTATCATATCTTATCATGTCTTTTCTTTATCTTATCTTCAATTAGATCATTTTTATTATTATTTTCTCTCTCTCTCTATCTCTCTCTCTCTCTCTCTCTCTCTCTCTCTCTCTCTCTCTCTCTCTCTCTCTCTCTCTCTCTCTATCTATCTATATATCTGTCTCTCTTTCTCCATCTCTTTCTCTCTTTCTCTCTCTCCCTCTCTCTCTCTCTCTCTTTCCCTCGTTCTCTCTCTCTCTCTCTCTCCCTCTCTCTCTCTCTCTCTCTCTCTCTCTCTCTCTCTCTCTCTCTCTCTCTCTCTCTCTCTCTCTCTCTCTCTCTCTCTCTCTCTCTCTCTCTCTCTCTCTCTCTCTCTCTTTCTCTCTCTCTCTTTCTCTCTCTCTCTCTCTCTCTCTCTCTCACACACACACACACTCTCACTCTCTCTCTCTCTCTCTCTCTCTCTCTCTCTCTCTCTCTCTCTCTATCTCTCTCTCTCTCTCTCTCTCTCTCTCTCTCTCATTCTTGCACGTCCTCTTTCTTTCTTCCTCCATCACTTTCACTTATTAATCGGATTACTCGAGGTTTCATTCGCACACCCTTTAATTCCATAGGTCCGTGTTCCCTCCGCCCAATCTGCATAAGTTTGCAACAGCAGAAACGATCGAGAGGAAGTTAAATCACACTAATTTGCATATTCTTTCCTGTCTACTTTTTTTTAAATCTCCATTTCTTTATGGATTTATGTTTATCTTTGTTTTGTCATTCTTAGTTTTATTTGTTTGTTGTTGTTCCATTTGTTATATATGGTTTCTGTTTGTTTTTATTTTATGTATTTAAGTATGTATCATATTACGTTTTTTTCTTCTTTCTTTCTTTCTTTCTTTCTTTCTTTCTTTTATCCACTTCGTTATTTTGTTGTTGTTTCAACTTTCAACTTGAGGCCGAGTTGACCTTCTCTTCTTTGGTCACTCAATACCTGTTACACCAAGGCCCCCTTTCCCTTCCATTACCCTCCCCTGCTCCTTCTCATCCTCTTCCTCTCCTTCGTTCCCTCCTCCCTTCCATTACCCTCCCCTGCTCCTTCCCATCCTCTCCCTCTCCTTCGTTTCCTTCTCCCTTCCCTTACCCTCCCCTTCTCCCTCTCTTCCTAACCCTTCTTCTCTTTCTTCTTCGTTTACTTCTCTTTTCTTTTACCCTTCCTTTCTCTCTCTCTTCCTCGCCATCTTACACATATCCTTCGTGTCATCCTGCCTCCCCTTCTCCCTCGTTCTTTTTCATCCTCTTTCTCCCTCTCTCCCCCCTCCTTTCCTACTCCTACTCCCTCTTATCCTGCTCCTTTCCTTCTCCTTCTCCCTCTCTTCCTGCTCATTTCCGTTCCCCTTTTATTTCTCCCTCTTTACAATCTCGCTCTTTTCTCTCTTTTTTTCTATTCTCT
>BOPN01005299.1:389-2889 GCA_017312705.2 Penaeus japonicus
ACATTGGCACGATTACACACACACACACACACACACACATACATATATATATATATATATATATATATATATATATATATATATATATATGTATATATATATACACATACACACATACACACACACTCACACACACACACACACACACATATATATATATATATATGTGTGTGTGTGTGTGTGTATGTATGTATACACACATATCTAAAAACGGGATTCAGGATCTCATCTCTTCAGATCAGAGCGCAGGAGTGAGCCCACTCCCTGTGCCGTTCCCCGCAACCCACTCCCTGTGCCGTTCCCCGCAGCCTGCAGCGCCGCGAAGGACGCCCTAGAGCACACGCCGTACAGCGTCTGGTCGAGCCAGTCGAGGAAGGCGTCGACGCGGGTGTAGATGCCGGGGTATCGAGGGTCGCCGCAGCCGAGCCCCGCGCTCACCACGCCCACCTCCGTCTCGCGGCCGCCCACGTCCAGCACCAGCGGCCCGCCCGAGTCACCCTGGGAACAGTCGTTTGCACTTATTCCTATGCGTAGCTGGGCTTCTCTCAGCCGAAGAGTGACCCTCTATTCGCTCACTATCACACAGACGCTACGAACGGAGGACCTACCCTGCACACGTCCCTGCCGATGCCCCCGCCGGCGCAGAGCAGAGTGTCGTCCAGCCCCTGCGGGTACTTGACCAAGAAGACCTCCTCCGCCGCCGAGTAGAGGGCGTTGCACTCTGCGAGGTTCCGCACCTCCACCTCCAGGCTCAGAAGAAGCGTCGACTCGAATTCTAGAAACGTCAGTCGATTGTGTAAATAGATACATACATGAGAGTCATATGCCCACGCACATGCATTGTAGTGAACAGATGTAGCGCGCGTGTGTATTTGAGCCGCTTCTCTAATTTATCCTAGAACAGTACACAATAAGTTGACCTTGACCCTCTTCTGAAGAGACATCACCCTTAGACACCACTTCTGAATTCATAATGCGATGCAAAATAGCCCGCGATTTCAACACCGTCAACCAAACCCAATACAATGATCTATCATTTATCTATCCATATTTTCATCTCTGTATTCATCTTCATCTTTACTTTTTTCCTTCCCTTTCTCTATCTCTTCATTATTATTTATATCATGATACGCATCATCATCCCTACCTTCACCTCTATCTTTACTTTTATCTTCATCTCTATATATATCTTTTCCTTCGTCTCTATCTCTATTTTTACCTTCATTTTCATCTATATCACTATCTTCCCCATAATCTCTATCTCTACCTCCTCCAACCGCTCTCCTCTCAACACAAGAGAAAACTCACCATTAGGTCGAGATCCCCATCCAGAGACAATGCAAATTGAGCCATCCAAGGACTCTCTTGCAGGAGGTAGGCAGTAGGGCTGCACTGCGGGGTTGAATTCGACTCTGTCACGTAACGCAATCACCTGGGAAGGGAATGCAGGGGATCGATTGATATTCTGTCATTGTTGTTGTTGTTATTGTTCTTGTCATCATTGTTGTTAGTATGATTATCATAATCGTCATTATCCATTTTATCTCGTTTTTATTATTGTTTTTGTTGTTGTTATTATTATCATTATTACCATTTATTATTATTATTAGTGGTATCTTAACTATTATTATCATAGTAATTATTATTATCAATATACTCATTATCATTATTATTATTAATATACTCATTATCATTATCATTATTATCATGATTGTTATTATCATTATCATTATTATCATGATTGTTATTATCATTATCATTATCATCATGATTGTTATTATCATTACCATTACTATCATGATTGTTATTATCATTATCATTATCATCATTACGGTTATACTTAATGTGGGTGTTATTGTCACTGTTAGTATCATCATCCTTATTATCATGTTATTGTTCTTACTATTATCATGATTATCAATATCATGATCATCATTCCTTTCATTATCATTATTAATGGTATTATTATAATGGTTATCATTATCATTATTATCATCATAATCATTATTACTATCCTTGTTGTTGTTATTGTAATGACATTCCTGACTATCATCATCACTATTATCATTACTATTACCAGTGTTCCTCTTATCATCAATACCATCATCATCATTATCACCACCATCACCAGCACCATAATCATCATGGCAATGAGGCCTGTAACTAGATAAATTAACATTCCTGTCTCTTTAACATTCAATAACAGGGTATCTGAAGCGGTGTCGAAATTAGTGACGAACGAGTAATGTCGAGAGTTATAGAGAGAGAGAGAGAGAGAGAGAGAGAGAGAGAGAGAGAGAGAGAGAGAGAGAGAGAGAGAGAGAGAGAGAGAGAGAGAGAGAGAGATAAAGAGAGAGAGAGAGAGAGAGAGAGAGAGAGAGAGAGAGAGAGAGAGAGAGATAGATAGATAGAGAGAGAGAGAGAGAGAGAGAGAGAGAGAGAGAGAGAGAGAGAGAGTGAAGAGCGAGTTAGAGAGAGAGAGAGTTAAGAGAGAGAGAGA
>BOPN01005299.1:42889-50389 GCA_017312705.2 Penaeus japonicus
TAACCTAGTTTAAACATCCTTCCCGAGAACTGAAATTCCCGAGCAATCTATAGCCTTATCGTGAGTGTAATTTGTATCACATTTCTAGCAGGTCTCTACTTCCCTTTGGTACTTTCTGAGCTCTGATTTCTGAGAGGGTAACGGCTGCTATTTTATTCTGTGAATGAACGATAAGAAATTTGTATTATGCTCATGATGACAGTTGGCACATTTCTGCAAGAGAAAGATTCTACTTGCATTGGGGAGAGTCGGTATAGGTATCAATACCGCGTGTTCCATGTTCTCTTTTAACCGTGAATATAATAGGGCAAGAGATTTGAAGACGCTGCGACCGAAGTGTGTCAAGCCTTTGACCTTTTTAATGGTATTAAAGATTACCTCCCCTTCATATTATTCGAAAACTTTGGAAAATAGCATTTAATTTTTTGCTTGTTTAACATATAGCAAATTTCCATAATATCCTGCATTTTTTTCTAAAACATTTCTTACTACTACAATACAAAATTTGTCATAAGTTTAAGAATGAGAAAAAAAAGATGGCTTGCTGATTTTCAGTTCCAATGGTCATTTGTTTATATAGATTTATAACCTTGCAGTACTTTTAAAATGTCCGAATAACTTTTAAACTATATGTATAACTTCTACACAGTTATCAGATAATTGCTCTTTCGTACATTATCGTGGATATAACTTGGAACACTGATAACGTACAATTAGAAGATTTCATACTACCCTTAAATTCCAGTATTTATTCATTTGAGGTCACGGTTCTTCTTGGCGTAGGGTGATCCCGTAAAGTCACAGAAACAGACCCGCCGTAGGGGCCTTTGCCAACATTCCATGATTCCTGCATACAGCTATATACCTGTGAGAAGCCACTTTATCACTTTTAGACCTAAGATTTACATTGTAAGAGTACAACCATGCTTAGATATAAGATATATTTGCAATTTGTAGATGACCGACACCTTGACGTGTATTTCATCCGTTATGAAGTAGTGTGTTGATTAATGATTTCAGCTTATGAATTTAGGAATCAATAATGAAAGTTATGAATTACATATCTGACTCTTCTTTTCCCTTCATCTATTATTTAGAGCTAAGGAAAGCCTGCTGAGCTTCCTCTCCCTAACACTTATCCAGGTCATGTAAGTATGAATTGACTCCTCTGCCATCACTGATTCTTGATTAAGAAATATATGTATATATGTATACTATATATTGTTTTTAGTCCTGAACAGACTTAGGGCAATATTTCTTACCTATCAGAGTTATCTGGCTTGTTTCTCCACAACAACACAACGGTCGATGGTAACTCAGAAGCAACACCTGTCAACGTCTCAGCAGGACCGGCAATTCCTGATGGAGACCTTTCTACAGAAACGGTGAAGGGAATGTTGCTTCCAATAGGCGTTCCTATAGTGGTGGCGGCAGGTGACGAAGGAGAAAAAGGGATGAATGAGTACGATTATGCCATGGGCAACGACGGAAGTCCGATGTCTGTGATGGAGGGAAATGACCGCAAAAGGTTCTTCTCTGGAGGGGCCTTCATAACATTACTGCCAGACCCCCAAGTGTTTCCTTGATGTCATCTTGTTCTACAGGTGTATTGCATATTCATAAGAATTCAGTTGGTAAGATGTATAGTGCTGATGCATTACCGGTAAATTTGGAAAATGAAACGTTCTTGTAATGGAAACTAAATCAACATCCAGTGATCTAGTGCAGTCAAGGGCATTCCGTTGTTTCACATATACATGTGTTTGTCATATAGACTATTCCATTAACTATTTTATAAAAGACAGCATCACCTAATGTCTTGAATAACCCTTTACAATTACTTTAATATCGCTCTCAGTATACACTGATATTAACATATTCACACACATACCTACGGAAATTACAGATGATTATAACCTTATGATTATAACTACCCTGGTGCAGCCTTACTGCCTGCCGGCTTCCACAAATAAGGATAAGCTAGATTTGCGGAGCAGATATTTCGCCAGGCTTATATGCACTGAGGCGAGCCCGCCTATGTCAGCGTGTGCTGAATCGTGAGAGAGTGTGCCAATGAGTGTTGACTTGATCTGATCTTGGTCCTTAACCATCGTGATGCCCAGCCACAGCAGTGTCCGCCAGGCGACAGTGGAAACTAATGAGCTTGGACGGGGCTCGATCTGTCAGCCATAGGGATAGGCGGTCGCATCTACACTGTCTTTGGCTGGGGATTCTGACCAAATGGCAAAGCTTTAATTGCCATGCAGGCTTCGGGTCCCTTGTTTCAGTCAGAGTTTCGCACTGGTTACTGTCCTGAAATTTCATACTAAAGGAATTCTGTAGATTTATACAGTTTTCTTGCACAATTAATTACAGAGTTAACGGCAACACTGCTCATAAGTGTGGTAGTAGAAGTGAGGAGCCTTGTTGACTGCAACGCCCTGTATCCTGAGGCACGGCCTGTGTTCTTGGCTACCTACCCCCAGGGTATCGGAATGGACCAATTGGACATGCACAAAGTATACTGTAAGCTTGGCAAGGCCGTGGAATGAAGAGAGGATTTAATTTTGACAAATGTAACTGTGAATGTGTAATGTGCATTCTGTAGTAGAAACGTCTGCCCCCAAGATGACTTAGGTGTTGCTGAGGGGCAGTGGTGGGCGTGGTGAGCGCGGCTCGGCTGCAGAAACCCTCGCTATCCCGGCATCTACACCTTCGTCGACTCCTGCTTCAACTGGCTCAACTGGTGTTTGGCGTGTGCTCTTGGGCGTCCTTCGCAACGCTGCATGGGGGGGGGGGAGCTGTGGAGCAATGCCCTGTATGTTTTTATTACACTAAGAACGGTTATTATATTTAATATTTGATGATTGTGAATTATTTCAATTACAACAAAGTATGTTTCATTTTGTTTCTGTTATCAAAATGAAATATCTTCTACAGAGGAAAACTGTACAAATACATTACGAAACTAAGGTTCGGGCGAGCTGTCTGAACCCTCAGGTCGATTCACTCGACTTTTTCGACTCGTCCCGCTTACAGGTGGAAAAGGGGGCGTGGCGGCAGATCGCTCGTAAGCACCAGGGAAAGCACACCTTCCTGCAGCTCAGGTCCGAGTTACGGGGGCGTGGTGTCTTTCGTTCCTTTCTGATTTGCATAAATATGGTGTAAGCCATTTGTAATTGTTATTGTTACTGGCTAGGACTTTCAGCGTTGTTAGAAGTTCCTGCATTGTTAGAAACGAACCGGCCTAGGTTCTTGGTAAATATCTTTATTTTTTTTTTGTAGGAAGTTTCAGCGTTATTTAGGGGTGTGCGGTTCGGTAGGATTTCGGCGTCGTTAGATTTCTTGTCTTATTTTTAATGTTCACCTCATTTCAGGTGACCATTTTTTATCATTTAATTAATCTATTTTGGATCTTGAAAGAAAGGGTTAAGTTTTGGTGACGGTAGTTCGTGTTCATCCTTATTTATTTTATTTGACAATTATCACTTGATTATTTGACTGAAATAAAAATATATATAATGTTCACCGGTGTTTATCTCAGAACTGAAGACATACTTTGATTGCAAAAAGAACCTTTTCATTCACAATGATATTGTAGCAAGTATATGGTATTGTGGTAAAGGAAAGCATACTGGTGCTTATTGTCAGTGAATAAACGCTGTAGTGCAGAAACAGGAGCCGAAGATGTCAGGTTGAGACCTGAGTGTTGAATGATAATTTTCTACCAGGATCAGCTCTCCCGCTGACTGAAGCTAAAGCTAAAGCTAATATAGAAAAGACATGGTAGCATACCATGTTGAAAGAAGGGGTGAGTTTAAGAGACTAGCTAGGAAAAGTAAACAAGTTAAAGAGTAATAGTTTGAGGGGCTATCCCTCTTACCTGGTGAGGTTATTCTTCTTTTATGGCACGCCCCTCACTCCTGCTCCGGTTTTAATTATTTATTTTATGTACGTGTTGTACATAGATTAAATTATCATAAAAGACTCTGTTCTCTTTTTATTGACTCCACCAGAGATACTTAGAGGGGTCATTTCTCACTCATTTCTCTAGCCTCTGTCTCGATCTCCTCACAAGAGCCAGAGGAGATCGTGGCATCGGCTGCGAGAAGTGTAGTGACTCCTGCTTATAGTTATAATGTTATGTTTATATCTTTCAATTCTTTCATTCTTTACCTGAACCCCATTTTTTGGCGATCTCCATCTCGCCCGTCTCCGTTGTTTGCATTTCACATCGTGTTGGGGTTATCTGACCTCACACATGTTAGTGTTATGTAAACAATGGATCTTTGGCGAGTTTGTAAGACCGTCCATCTTCGCTCACTTCTCTGACCTTCGTCTCGATCTCCTCACAAGAGCCAGAGGGGATCGTGGCGTCGGTTGCGAGAGGTGGAGTCAAGCTTCTTTTGTTTTAATTGTTTCTTTTCCTTTTCAGGTTCATCGTTTTCGTTAAGATTCTTCCTTGTTTATGTTACCTTTTCTTTCTAGGTTTTCTTCAGTCTACGGTGGATCGTTTGGATCATCGTTTCCGTCATTGTTAAGTTCCTGCTCCGGTAGCTGTATATTGGAGGAGGTTCTCGTAAGGTAATTGGTAAACTCCTGGGAAACCAGGAGTGGTTGTTTGTGCCCAGATTGTTGTTTACGATTTTGGCATAGTTGTGATCTATGATTTCCAGTTTCTCCCATACTCTTCTTGCTAGAGTGTGGATCCGTATATTCATTGGTTGGATGTTATAATGTGCGTGCAATGTTGCAGGTGTTCATTGGAACAGGAAGGTATTCCATAATGGGTCTAATTAGGGTCTTGTATAATTGTACTTTGATTTTTCTGTGCAGCCGCTAAATCTTTTGCATTTCTGTAGTTGTATTTTGGCAGCTTTGACTCTCTCCTTTACGTTTGTCGCAATCCCTCTATTGGTGAGTCTGAGCCCCAACATCTTTCCTTGTTGTTTGAATGGTGTTTCGACATTGTTTATAGTGATTGGTAGTGGCGATAGTTTGGCAGCTGATATTATCTCAAATTTGGTTGTGTTAGTTTTTATTTCCCATCTGTTTTCGTATTCGTTGATGTCTCTGATAGAGTTGTGTGTTTGCAGAGTCATCATTACCTTCGATCTGCTCGGGTGCGTCACAATTTGTGTGATGTCATCAGCATAACACACATAATTGTGCTGGTGAGTTGTTGGAGGTAGTTTCGAGGTGTATAGGATGTACAATGTGGGGATAGTACACTCCCTTGGGGGACACCGCTCAGGAGGCTTATTGATTCACCGAGATACTCTCCGAGCTTGATTTGGGCAGATCTTCCAGTTAGAAAACTGCTTAATGTTTTTGTGATACTGTCTGGTAGTTGTAGGTCTATTAGATGGTGTTTTAAACCGTCATGCCAGACTTTGTCGAAAGCTTTTGATACGTCTCTCAGTATGATGTTGCATTGGTTTCTGTCAGGTGCATTTGCTATCTGTTCATATGCAACTGCTATTGCTGAAGTTGTGCCTCTTCTTTTTCTGTTATTTAGGGTGGTTGTTATTTAGGGTGTTTTTATCTTCTAAATATTCCAATAGCCGTTGGTTTATAATCCTTTCCAATAGTTTTCCAGGGATTTCGAGTAGTGAGATAGATCGAAAATTCTCCACTTTATTCGCTGGTTTCCCTGGTTTTGGGATAAGTCGGATTATAGCTTTTTTTAATGTTTTAGGGAAGTATCCGGTTGCTAAGCTTGCATTGAAGATGTTAGTTAGTTTGGTAATCATGTTGTTAGGGAGACGAGTAAGATCAGTTTTATTTATTTTACTTTTTCCTGGAGCTTTATTTTTCATTTTCTTTATTGCTGTTTTGACATCACTGTTTGTTATTGTTTTCGTGAGGTGGTTGTCATCTGTCAATCTGTTGAGATTGATGCTTGCATATGGCACCAGTTTGTTGGGGAATCTCTGGAGGTCTCTGAGGATGACTTCTTGGAATCTTAAGTCAAATTGTTGATTTTCATCCTCCGTTATTTGGAATGCTTTAGTCCAATATTTGTTGTGGAGCTTTTCTTTGCCTGCATCATCAAAGATTTTGTTGTTCTGGGGATCTATTATGTATGGAGAATGTGGGTTATTGTTTCCCATAAGTTTGTTTAGTTTCCTCCAGAATGTTGCAGGATCTCTCGTGTACATAGACAATTCGTTGGTCATACTTTCCCATTTTCTTTGAGAAAGTTGTCTTGTTTGTTCTTTTAGCGCCAGTTGTAGTTGCCTGTACAGCCTTCTTCTATCATCGCTCCACCCGTGTCTTTCTGCCAGTAGTTTGAGGTTTTGATACTGCATTTTGGTGGTGTTTAGCAGATCGTTCGTTTGATGGTGCGGTATGGTACGGTAATGTTTAGTGGGAATGCTCTGTGTCTTTGTGTACATCACTTCTTTAAACCAGGTTTCAGTTGCCATGTCGATTTCTTCATAATTTTTGCTTTGAAGCTGTGGAGTAGGAGTGTTGTTTAGGATGTTTTGATATTTAACCCAATCAGCATTCCTAAAGTCAGCTTATGGTGGCGTTGCGATCATGATCGGTGATGTCGATAGCGTAAGCTGTATTGGGATGTGATCGCTTGTGGTTATGTCTCCTGTTGTCATATATGTACTTGGGGTGCCATATTTGTTGGTGATGATGATGTCAGGGGTTGTGGCAGAGTTGTTATTAATGAATGTGGGAAATTGTGGCCCGATTATTACAGCTTGCCCTTGGTTAACATACATGGCAAGTCTGTTGCCCACCTGATTATGATCATTGTTACCCAAGATTCTATGGCGGGCATTGAGATCTCCTGCTAGTTAGACCGGCTTATTCGTTCTTAGGAGGCGCATCATATCGGCCTCTGGCATATATGGCCTTCTTGGTGGTAGGTATGCCGTTAATATAATAATAGGGCCGTTGTCAGTATCAATTTCTACTCCCAGGAATTCGGATTGGAGGTCGTCAATGACTTTATGGTTGATACTTCTTTTTTGTGGCGATTGCAACTCCATCGCTGCGTTCGCCTGACTTGTTACTCTGATAGGTATTGTATTGAAAGATATTCATCCTTTCTGAGTCTTTCAGGCCGTGACTATTTATTAATATAATGTCTTGGTCGAACTTGTACGTATTTACGAGTTCGTTTGCTTGTTCTTTGCTCCAGTGGAGAACGTTATGTTGTAGTATGCGTAATCTGGTCATTTTAATATATTTTTTTTGACACTTTAGTCAGGCCTGTCTCTCGTTTTCGTGCCCGATTGATAGGGCACAGTAGAGTCGCAGCGACGTGAGGTCATTGGTCGAGACTCGCCATATGAATCGGCAAATCCCAGTCGGGAAACAACTGCAGACTTAAGCCATGTGATTGCATATTCCCTGGTGTCTGGTTGCTGGTTTGGTCTGGGTGACAAATCAACGGGGAGGGCGTGAGTGGATCCGTAGACCATCTCTGCAGTGGAGCATTTTTGAAGGTCTTCCTTGAAGAACTTCGGAATGTTGAGGAGG
>BOPN01005299.1:95389-97889 GCA_017312705.2 Penaeus japonicus
GTGCTTTTTCCTTTAACTTGAAAATCAGCGCATTGTTTTATTCAAATGCCCCTCTAACGTGTATTTTAAGCATTTTTGGAGTATTATTTTTTGGGATCAGTTACATTACTGGTTGCTTTTATGCGCCTTTTTCGCAATTGCTTTTTTCCTTGTAACGGAAATCAGCGCATTTGCTGTAATCAAATTTCGTTATCAAATCGATACAACGTGTGTTTTTTAAGCATTTTTGGTATTTTCGGGATCGGTTACATTACTGCCTTTTTTTGCTTTTTTGCACCTTTTTTCTCATAATTGCTTTTTCCTTTAATATAACGAAAATCAGCGCATTTAACTGTAATCCGTTTCGTTATCAGAATGGCTCTAACGTGTATTTTAAGCATTTTTGGGTATTTTCAGGATCGGTTACATTACTGCCTTTTTTGGCTTTTTTGCACCTTTTTTCTCGCAATTGCTTTTTCCTTTAATATAACGAAAATCAGCGCATTTAACTGTAATCCGTTTCGTTATCAGAATGGCTCTAACGTGTATTTTAAGCATTTTTGGGTATTTTCAGGATCGGTTACATTACTGCCTTTTTTGGCTTTTTTGCACATTTTTTCTCGCAATTGCTTTTTCCTTTAATATAACGAAAATCAGCTCATTTAACTGTCATCCTTTTTGTTATCAGAATGGTTCTGTAACCGATCCTGAAAATACACAAAAATGCTTATAATATAAGTTAGATTCATTCTGATAACGAAACGGATTACAGTTAAATGCGCTGACTTTCGTTATATTAAAGGAAAAAAGTCAATGAAAGAAAAAAGGTGCAAAAAAAAGCAGTAATGTAACCGATCCTGAAAATACCAAAAAATGCTTAAAATACACGTTAGAGCCATTCTGATAACGAAACGGATTACAGTTAAATGCGCTGATTTTCGTTATATTAAAGGAAAAAGCAATTGCGAGAAAAAAGGTGTGCAAAAAAGGCAGTAATGTAACCGATCCTGAAAATACCCAAAAATGCTTAAAATACACGTTAGAGCCATTCTGATAACGAAACGGATTACAGTTAAATGCGCTGATTTTCGTTATATTAAAGGAAAAAGCAATTGCGAGAAAAAAGGTGCAAAAAAGCCAAAAAAGGCAGTAATGTAACCGATCCTGAAAATACCCAAAAATGCTTAAAATACACGTTAGAGCCATTCTGATAACGAAACGGATTACAGTTAAATGCGCTGATTTTCGTTATATTAAAGGATTTAGCAATTGAGAGAAAAAAGGTGCACTAAAAAAAAAATGACAGTAATATACACGACCCTGAAAATAGCCAAAAATGCTTAAAATACACGTTTGAGCCATTCTGATAATGAAACAGATTATAGTTAAATGCGCTGATTTTCGTTATGTTAAAGGATTTAGCAATTGAGAGAAAAAAGGTGCAATAAAAAAAAATGACAGTAATATACACGACCCTGAAAATAGCCAAAAATGCTTAAAATACACGTTTGAGCCATTCTGATAATATAACGCTGATTTTCGTTATATTAAAGGATTTAGCAATTGAGAGAAAAAAGGTGCACTAAAAAAAAAAAATGACAGTAATATACACGACCCTGAAAATAGCCAAAAATGCTTAAAATACACGTTTGAGCCATTCTGATAATGAAACGGATTATAGTTAAATGCGCTGATTTTCGTTATATTAAAGGATTTAGCAATTGAGAGAAAAAAGGTGCAATAAAAAAAATGACAGTAATATATACGACCCTGAAAATATCCAAAAATGCTTAAAAAATACGTTTGAGCGCTTCTGAAAATGAAACGGATTATTGTTAAATGCGCTGACTTTCGTTATATTCAAGAATTTAGCAATTGTGAGAAAAAAAGGTGATATAAAAAATGACAGTAATATATACGATCCTGAAAATAACCAAAAAGGCTTAAAATCCACGTTGGAGCCATTCTGATAATGAAACGGATTATAGTTAAATGCGCTGATTTTCGTTATATTAAAGGATTTAGCAATTGAGAGAAAAAAAGGTGCACTAAAAAAAAATGACAGTAATATATACGACCCTGAAAATAGCCAAAAATGCTTAAAATACACGTTTGAGCCATTCTGATAATGAAACGGATTATAGTTAAATGCGCTGATTTTCGTTATATTAAATGATATAGCAATTATGAGAAAAAAGGTGCAATAAAAAATGACTAAAATATACGACCCTGAAAATAAAAAAAAAAAAATTAAAATACTCGTTTGAGCCATTCTGATAATGAAACGGATTATAGTTAAATGCGCTGATTTTCGTTATATTAAAGGATTTAGCAATTGAGAGAAAAAAGGTGCACTAAAAAAAAATGACAGTAATATACACGACCCTGAAAATAGCCAAAAATGCTTAAAATACACGTTTGAGCCATTCTGATAATGAAACGGATTATAGTTAAATGCGCTGATTTTCGTTATATTAAAGGATTTAGCAATTGAGAGAAAAAAAGTGCAATAAAAAAAATG
>BOPN01005300.1:0-7500 GCA_017312705.2 Penaeus japonicus
AGAGAGAGAGAGAGAGAGAGAGAGAGAGAGAGAAAGAGAGAGATCGCGGAATTCTATTGTTGATAATTCGTTGATTTGTTTCCGTCGTTGTGAAAAGGAAACTTTTTTTTTTTCTCTCTCTCTCCCCCCCTCTCTCTCTCTCTCTCTCTCTCTCTCTCTCTCTCTCTCGCACTTACTGACTGAAGCACCACGAATGGCTAAAAGATCGAACTCCGAAGAGGCCTAAGTAGCGTTCCTCGATTACTCATGCTCGGTCCCCGAGTGCCAGGAGGGGCGGCAATCCCCGGCAGCGTCCCAGAGTGCCATCGTCAGTGCTCGGCGGGAGGGCAGATGTACCGTTTCCCCCGCCAGACCCGGTAATGGAGCCACCCACCAGGGCGTCAGGGCACTCTGCTCCTGCCGTAACGAATGCCATGTCGACCTCAGGGCGTTAACGAGGGGCGGCATGGGAGGAGCTACTGCCCAGAATTGCTCCTGCGGGGTGCCCTCTTTCTATTTCGACTCATGTTTTCTTTTGCGTATGAAGGAGAGGAAAGGAAAGGTAGAGGGAGAGAATTAGCGGTTGTTAAACAGCATTGAAATATATCTGGAGTGTCGAGATTTTTTTTTCTTTCTTTAAACGGCTGTTCCTTGAATGCAAAATCACACATGGTTTGGTCCAATATGTAAAGGTCACAACAGCTTGCTCGCCACGGCTTGCTCGGTTTAATCCTGAACACGCTGTATAAACTCCGCCCGACAAAACTTTGAGACGCTGATAAAGTGCCTCCTTCAGGGTGGGCGGAGAGGGAGGAGACATGGGGAGGGGGGAGGTCGCTTCCTTTTTTTTTTTTGCTCTTCGTTTTTCGCCGACACGGAGAACAAAGTTGCATCATCTTGCAAAGTTAAGGCAAAGGAGTTATGCAAAGTGCGCGAGACAGGATAGGTAATTGCCTAATTAGATTAGTCAGGCATCGAGATCTGAGGCGGACGGACGAGGCTGGGCGCGGAAGGCCATCTTTGGTGATCCGTGTCCCAAGAGGGGATTCCTGAGCGGCCGCGGGGGAGGCGTGAGGGAGGGCTGGTCGTGTCCGGCTTACGCTGATTTCAGGGAGTCGACCTGTTCCCGGATTCCCCTCCTTTTTCTTTTTTTTATTTTTCGTTCTTACAACTCCTTTTTTATTTATTTGTATTTTTCTTTATACCTTTTTTGTGGTTGATCTATTTTTTTAGTTTGCTTTCTCTCTTCCATACTCAATCTCTCTCTCGCTATTTTCTCTTCTCTTTCCGTTTATCTCACCTCTTCCTCCTCCTCTTCTTCCTTCTCCGCTTCTTCCTCCTCCACTTCTTCCACCTCCTCTATCTTCACCTCCTCCTTCCTTTTCCACTTCCCCTTTATCATCCTCCACCACCTCTTTCTCTCGCTCCACCGCCTCCGCCTCCATCACTACTCGATTTGTTTGCCAGTGATTTTACTCTTCTGCTTCAGTGTGCAGTGTGCAAACCCTCCCTTCATTGTATACATTGAGCATCTTCGTTATATGCAGGCGCCCTTCCCGCCCCCTCGCTCAACTGCTGCACCTTCTCTTTAATGGTCTGCCGTGCCCTTCCTCCTCCCGCCCCTCCGTTCTGCCCCGTTTATTCCCGTGCCGTTTATTCCTCTACTCACGTCTCTTTATCGGCGCTCATTCCCTCCTCGGAGATCATGAGGCTGATGTGCCCCCATGCCCTTCCTCGCTCGCACCCGTTTTCAATACACACACACACACACACACACACAGACACACACACACACACACACACACACACACACACACACACACACACACACACACGAGAGCATCTTTATCGGTTCATATCTTTCGTCGTCGTTCCTGGGCTACTCTTGCGTTCCTCACTTAACCCCTCTACCCCTCTTCCCCTCTTCCCTTCTTCCCCTTTATCCCTACGCCCCTCCCCCCTTACCCTGTCCCGGCCTCCTCGGGCACTCTTCCCTCCCCATACTCCCACCCCCTCCTTAGCCCCTCTTCTGTAGGGTAGTGCCAAGATCAGATACCGTTTTTGTCGCTCTTCTCAGTAGTCGTGTCAGTTGCTAAGGTTGTGCAATAACAAATGTGATACGTGGGAACTGTGCTTTCATGCTTGCTCGGGGGGGGGGGGCGAGGTTTTTAGGAGGTGGAAGTGGATGGGAAGAGAGAGAGAGAGAGAGAGAGAGAGAGAGAGAGAGAGAGAGAGAGAGAGAGAGAGAGAGAGAGAGAGAGAGAGAGAGAGATGTGGAGATGAAGATGGAGAGGGAGGGGGAGAGTGAGAGTGCTATAGAAAGAGAAAAGGAAGGAAGGAGAGAGGGAGAGTGTCAACCACATCGTCCCCCCCCCTCGCTCTAGCCCAGCCCACACGCGCTTCGCCCCTGTGTCATGCTCTTGAAGTTCGTCGCTTCGTAAATTATTACTTGTCGTGTGTTGTTCTTGTTGTTGTTCTTGTTCTTCTTGTTTCGTTATCCATTCGTTACTTTTATTTTAATACTCTTGTTTTCGGTATTTATTCTTTCTCTCTCTTTGTGTATCTTTTATTACCGATATTTATTTCTCACCCCGTTCTTGCTTTTATTGTACTTTTCGTCGTTGTGGAAAGAGGAGAGGACGAAGGAATGTCCGAGCGAATGCCTGACCCGCGCCAGAGGTCATGCAGGTCGGGGAGAAGGCGAAAGAGAGAACGGGGTAAGGTGAAGAAGGCTGCAGGTCTCTTCCGTGGCCGAGGTCACGAGGGGAGATGGTAGGACGATTGGTCAGGTACAGTAGAGGGGAAGCGAGGGGACGCGGTAGAGGCGAGCGGGATGTAGTAGGTTGGAGAGGAGGATGCTCAGCCCGGCGGAGGAGGGAAGGAAAGGGGGGGGGGGGAGGTGTTCGAAGGGGAGGAGAGGGCGAGATGGGAGAGGGGGAAGGGGGAAGGGTTAAGAAGGGAAGGAGGGAGTGGGTCGGAGAGGGGAAAGTGACAGGATGAAGGAAGGAATGGTTTCAGAGAAAGGGGAAAGGAGAGCGGTCAGGTAGAAAGGAGTGGGCGAATGTCCTCTTGAAGGAGAACGAGGAATAATCTGCGTGAAGAGAAAGCTAAAGAGAAAGGGAGTGGAAAAAAAACAAATTATTAGAAAATTAGTAAAAAAAAAGAATAAGAAACAGGCCAAAGGAACAACACAAAGGAAACAGGGATTATTTTATACATTTCACCTTCCTCCCCGTTCGGTTAGGTTAGGATAGCTTGGGCCGAGGTGGGTAGGCTTAGCTTGGGGGAATAACGTGCCAAGTCAAAAGGGAGAGGTTCGCGGTGACGGAGGCAGGTCGTTACGCCATCGTGGTTTGTTCCATTTTATTATGTTCACCAACCAACTTAACTTCCTAGCCCAGCCAAACCAAAAGCTTACCTTATTCATTCTGGTTAGATAGTGGGGTGAATATTGAGTATCTGAACTACTTAAGATATTAAAGAGGAAACAGACATGGGAGAAGGAATACGGCACTATATCCCCCCCCCCTTTCCCCCCCTCAGTCGAATCGCTCCGAGTCACGCGCGCTCCCCTCATCTCGCACCGGCCCGCGTATCACCCTGCTCGTACTACGCCTTACTCATTCTGGCTCGTAAATAGGCCGCGGTTGCCATTCAAGCCTGGACGTTTGGCAACAGGTGAATGAAGTCGCGAGGCACCAGGTGTTCCCAATTAGGAAATTCCCCGTGTTCTGGCAACCTCTGCTCGCCACCCCTTTCCCGTGTCCTATTTTCCTTCCCCTTCCTTCGCTTTCCAGTTTTCCCTTCCTTTTCTATGGCTTTTCCATCTTCCTACTTCTTCTTCCCCTTTCTCTTGCCTTCCCTCTTTTCCTTTACTTTTTTCCCCTTTCCCTTACATTCCCTCTTTCCTCTTTCCTCGCATTTCCTTACTCCTTTCATTCTTTGAAAGGAGTAAGAGAGAGAGAGAGAGAGAGAGAGAGAGAGAGAATTAAAGATGCAAGTGGGCGTAAGGTTTCGAGTTCGTTCTCTCCGCTGTTTGCATGCAGTGTCCGTCCGCCTGATGGTAGTAGCCGGGATGCAAAGAACCGGAGTGGAAAGTTACTCCCGAATTTTTAACATTTGGGGAAAGTAAGGCCGGTAGTTTTTGTCTGGGTCCGACCGCGGCTGAGTTCTCCATCACGGGGACATATTGGGCTTTGCATATGGGAGTTGGAGGCTCTGATCGCTCGCTGGATTCACATGGTAGCGCAGGTTTGATATTCTCTCGCTCTCTCTCTCTCTCTCTCTCTCTCTCTCTCTCTCTCTCTCTCTCTCTCTCTCTCTCTCTCTCTCTCTCTCTCTCTCTCTCTCTCTCTCTCTCCTCTCCCCTCTCCATCCCCGCCCTTCCCCTCATCGAGTCTAATCAGCGGCTTCGCACTCATTCCCCTGTCCCTGTGTGTCTCATCCAAACAAGTAAACAACAATCGATTTCCAGCCTAATGAATGTTTGGAATGTAAGATGTTGATGTCATGCAAGCCGGCTTTCCTTTGAATGTCTCGAGCGCGTGTGGAAGTGGTTGATTTTATGAATTCCATTTGCGAATCTGTGGTTCCCAGTCTTCTTACTAAAACAGTCTTGAACATCTCCTTGTAACCAAATACAGCTTTATCTCGAAAAAATAAAGCAACATTTTTTTTCTGCAGTCAAAATAACTAGGATATGTCACGCAGCGTAAACTACAGTCGTATTTCTTTACAACCAGACACATACTTCAAAATTGTTACTGAATCATTTAACAGGACATTAACTAGGTTTACCTGGCCACCATGGCAACACTGCAGCTAAACGTTTGCAGAACCTTACTAGACTACATTAGCTTATGGTCCCTGCTGTGTGCGGTACAGCGAGACTACAAAGCAACACTATCACCGATGCATAATTGACCAATTATTGGCGCATGGTGTCATTATCATTGGCGCATGACAATTTAATCGCAGTTTTATAAAGCCACTTTCACTACCTCGCCGACTCGCATGTCTTGGCTACTCGGCGTTACGGACACGGCGTCATTACGTCACAACCAGTCCCGAGTGGCCGTGTCATCGCCGGGAACAGCGGTCGTGGCAGTGTCAGGCACGTGGCCGCGAGGGGAGGAGGAACAGGCACAAGTGAGTCACGGCCGCCGCAGCCTCAGCGCCGCTCTTCTCGTTAAGCTCCACGCGATGCTCGGCGCTCTCTTTCGCGCTAACGGCCCGCTCCCTTCGCGGAAATGACATAATGGAGTATCATGAGTATTGCCAGAAAAGACGTCATTTCCTTCTCTCTTTATGTTTACTCACTTTTCGTTCGTCTCTCTCTACACGTTCCTAGTACAGCCACGTGGATGCGTGCGTATGCACAAGGACAGACACAGACAAAGGCATACACACACACA
This sequence comes from Penaeus japonicus, assembly GCA_017312705.2. Taxonomy (NCBI): domain Eukaryota; kingdom Metazoa; phylum Arthropoda; class Malacostraca; order Decapoda; family Penaeidae; genus Penaeus; species Penaeus japonicus. The sequence continues at coordinate 5,394 of BOPN01005300.1, forward strand.
CACCCATACCTACATCCACACCCACACCCACCCACACCCACACACATACACACATGTACACACACAAACACACACACACATACACAAACGAATGCATACAGTAATAACCACCGTATCTGTCATGTAAAATCTTCTAGGGTCTTGACATGCCAAAAGAAAAAAAATGCCATTCTTTCACTTCCTTTCATGCACTTCATTGAGAAATAGTAGACTGTAGCATATTTTTCCTCTACGTAGGATAGCATATAGTCTATTAAATGGAAACTACAAAGAAAAAACTATGGCTCTACAAAGAAGCCAAAGTAGTTTGAGACCACCGAAAGTTAGTTAGAAATGTAGAAAGTTATATAGGAAATTAGTTGAAAAGTTTGAAATTATATAGAAAGTTAGAAATTACATAGAAAGTTAGAAATTATACAGAAACTTAGCTAGAAAGCTAGAAATTATATAGAATGTTAGAGATTATATAGAAAGTTATTTGGAAAGTAAAAAAAAAAATATATAGAAACTTAAAAATCATATAGAAAGTTAGAAATTATATTGAAAGTTAGAAATTACATAGAAAGTTAGAAATTATAACAGAAACTTAGTTAGAGATTATATAGCAAGCTAGTTAGAAAGTCAATAATTATATAGAAAGTTAGAGATTATATAGAATGTTAGAAATTATATAGAAGGCTAGAAATTATATAGAAAGTTAGAAATCATCTAGAAAGTTAGAAATTATACAAAAACTTAGAAAGCTAAAAATTGTATAGAAAGTTAGAGATTATATAGCAAGCTAGTTAGAAAGTTAAAAATCACATAGAAAGTTAGATATTTTATAAAAAGTCAGAAATCATATAGAAAGTTAGAAATTATACAGAAACTTAGAAAGCTAAAAATTGTATAGAAAGTTAGAGATTATATAGCAAGCTAGTTAATAAGTTTAAATTTATACAGAAAGTTAGAATCTATATAGAAAGTTAGAAATTATATAGAAAGCTAGAAACTATATAGAAAGTTAGAGACTATATAGCAAGCTAGTTAGAAAGTTAGAAATTATATAGAAAGTTAGAAATTATGTAGGAAGTCAGAAATTACACAAAAAGCTAGTTAAAAAGTTACAAATTGTGGAGAAAGTTAGAAATTATATAGAATATAAAAGTTGCATAAAAAAAACAATATATATATATATATATATATATATATATATATATATATATATGTGTATATATATATATATATATATATAGAGAGAGAGAGAGAGAGAGAGAGAGAGAGAGAGAGAGAGAGAAATTATATAGAAAGCTAGATAGAAATTACATGAAAAGTTAGGTAGAAATTATATAAGAGGTTAGGTAGAAAATATATAAATTATATAGAAATTTATTTAAAATTTAGAAATTATATAGAAAGTTAATTAAACATTTAGAAATTACATAGAAAATTAATTAAACATTTAGAAATTATATAGAAAGTTAGATTATAGAAAGTTAGAAATTATATAGAAAGTTAGTTTATAGAAAGTTAGAAATTATATAGAAAGTTAGAAATTACTTAGAAAGTTAGAAAGTACATAGAAAGTTAGAAAGTACATAGAAAGATACAAATTATATATAAAGTTAGAAATTATGTTCCTAACTGCCTTGCAATGGAACGAGCAATGAGAATGGTAGCACACATTGGGAGTGGAGCGGAGGTGCGTCTCTCTATGGCGGGGTTTCCAGAAGGGTGTGTAATGGGGTTTTCAGTGTGGATTTCAGAGAGGTTTCCAGTGGGTTTTCCTGGGGGGAAGTCCATTGGGGTTTCCAACGGGGTTACAAAGTGAGGTTTCAAGTGTGGTTTTCAGTGAGGCTTCCAGTAGGTTTTCCAGAGTGGTTTTCTAGTAGGATTTCAAGTATGGTTTTCAGTGAGGCTACATGAGGAGTTTTCCAGTGGGGTTTCCAGCTGGATTTCAAGTGCAGTTTTCAATGAGGCTTCCAGTGGATTTTCCTGAGGGCTTTTACAGTAGGGTTTCCAGCTGAGTTTTCCAGTGAGGTTTCAAATGCAGTTTTCAAGGTGGCTTCCAGTAGGCGTTTAAAGAGGCCTTGCAGTGGAGTTTCCAGTGGAGGTTTTCAACAAGGCT